>JAQZBX010015406.1:0-28761 GCA_029593785.1 Cabassous unicinctus
CTCTGTGTCTGCTTATCTCCCCCTTGCTGTGAGGTCCTGCCGCATCAGCCCACGGCGCCGCGCGAGCGGGCCTGCCCTCATAAGGAGGCGCCGGGAAGCGAACCCGGGCCTCCCATATGGTAACCGGGTGCTCTATCCATTGCGCCACACCCGCTTCCTGCGGTAAGGTTGCTGCATCAGCCCACCGCACCGCTCAGGCCGGCGTGCCCTCACAAGGAGGCCTCGGGACACGAACCCGGGCCTCCCATATGGTAAACGGGGGCTCTATCCACTGAGCCACACCCGCTTCCCAGCAGCCATTACTTTTAACTCACAGTTTTGCTGTCAATTATTTTCCTTTGTCCCTCTCTCTTCCGGGCAGTGTCCAGCCTTCCCCTGGTATCCTAAACCCTAGAAAATTTTTTTCCCAAGCTGTTTCTTCCTGTCCTCTAGCTACTTTTTCTGGGAAAGAGAATCCCATATCTTTCTAGTCAGCCATCTTCCCTTCCTCGGCCAACAGTGATCTTTTTATTGTCTGTTACAGTTTTGCCTTTTCCAGAATGTCATATAGTTGGAATCACAGTATGTGGACTTTTCAGACTGGCTTCTTTTGTTAAGCAACATGCATTTAAGATTCTTCCATGTCTTTTCATGATTTGATAGGTTATATTTATTATCTTTTTATCTCAGAATAATAATCCATTGTATGGATGGACCATGGTTTATCCATTCACTTATTGAAGGATATTTTGGTTGCTTTCAGTTTTTGACAATTATGAATAAAGCTTATATAAACATTCATGTGCAGGTTTTTGTTGGACATAAGTTTCAACTCATTTGAGTAAATACCCAGGAGCACATGTGCTAGATCATGTGGTAAGTCTATGTTTAGCTTTGTGAGCAACTGCCGGACTGTCTTCCAAAGTGGCTGTATCATTTTTCATTCCCACCAGGAAAGAATGAGAGTTCCTGATGCACCACATCCTCACCAGAATTTGGTATTGCCAGTTTTTAAGATTTTAGCCATTGCAAGAGATGTTAGTGATATCCTATTATTGTTTTAATTTGCAATTCTCTAGTGACATATGAGGTTGAACATCTTTTCAAATGATTATCTGCTATCTATATATTTTCTATGGTTAGCTATCCATTCAGATCTTTTGTTCAGTTTTAAATTGAGATGTTCGTTTTCTTGTTGAGTTTTAAGAGTTCTTTGTATATTTTGGATACATGTCCTTTCTCAGATGTATTTTGAAAATACTGTCTCCCAGTCTGTGACTTGTCTTTCATTCTAACAGTATCTTTCACAGAGTATTAGTTTTTAATATTAATGAAGTATAACTTATCAGGTTTTTCTTTCATGGACCATACTTTTGGTATTGTATCTGAGAAGTCATCACTGAACCCAAAGGTAACCTAGATTTTCTCTTATGTTATCTTCTGGAAGTTTATAGTTTTGTGTTTTATATTTAGATCTATGATCTATTTTGGGTTAATTTTTGTGAAAGATGCTATGGTCAGTGTCTAGATTCTTGAAGTCAGATGGTGTCAGTCATCCAACTTTTTCTCCTTCAGTATTGTGCTGACTATTCTGGGTCTTTTGCCTTTCCACATAAACTTTAGAATCAATTTGTTAATATCCACAAAATAACTTGGGATTTTTGATAGGATTGCATTGAGTAAGTGTCAAGTTGGGAAGAACTGACATCTTAATACTGAGTCTTTCTATTCATGAACATGGAATATTTCTCAATTTATTTAGGTTTTCTTTGATTTCTTTCATCAGATTTTTCCTCGTACAGATTTTTTACTTTTTGTTACTTATTCCTAAATACTTCATTTTCATTTTTTTTTGTGCTAACATAAATGGTATAGTGTTTTTTATTTCAAATTCCAATTATTCATTGATGGTATATAGGAAAGGAATTGACTTTTGTATATTAACCCTGTATCTTATAACCTTGGTATAATCACTTATTGGTTCCGGGAGTTTTTGTTGATTCTTGAGATTATCTACATAGACAATTCTACCATTTTCAAAAAAGACAGTTTTATTTTCTTGTCTTATTCCATTACTAGGACTTTTAGTACAATGTTAAATAGGAATGGTGAGAAGGGACACCCCTGCTTGCTCCCAGGCTTAGGGGAAAAGCAACTAGTTTCTCACCATTAAGTATGATGTTAGCTATAGGTATTTTGTAGATGTTCTTCATCAAGTTGAAGAAACTCCCCCCTATTCAGAGTTTGCTGTTTACTTTTTTTTAATTAGCAGTGACTACAAAATTATTTCCTACATTTTCATTGAACACTTATAGTTTATAATATTTAAATCTTTATCCATCTGGAAAATGCATGTGTTTAAGATGTGAAATAGGAATCAAACTTTTCCCCTAAGATAGCTAATAATCCTACACAATTTATTGTAAGCTTTCTATCCTTGAAATGTTACCTTTATAATAATTTAATAAATATGCATAGGGATATTTCTGGACCCTTTACTTTTTTTCATTTTAAAAACAATTTATTGAAGTATATCATTCATACATGAACATACATAAACAATAAGTGTATAGTAAAAGTTGTGAACTTACAAAACAAATATGCATGTCATACAGAGCTCCCATACATTACCCCACCACAAACACCTTGCATTGTTGTGAAACATTTGTAACAAAGTATGAAAGAGCATCATCAAAGTATTATACTACTGACAAAAGTCCATATCTTACATTTGGTGTATTTTCCCCCCAACCCCCTCCCTATTATTTTTTTGTTCATAAACCATATACTCTATCTAAAGTGCACTATCAATGGCATTTCGTATAATCACCGAGTTGTGCATTCAACACTTCAATCAATATTAGAGCATTTTAATTACTACAAAACAAAACAAAACAAAAACAAATTACTATCATACCCATATGTTAGCACTACTAATTACAAATCCTATGATGTGCTTTCACCATTTCTATTCATTTCTAAACATTTACAAACAACTTTTTACCAACTCTGCACAGATTAAACCTCAGCTTCCATTGTCTAACCACATTCTTTTCTCTGGTGACATATTCTAGTTATTAGCTCCATGAGTTTGCTCATTATATTTAGTTCATAATAATGATTCATACAATATTTGTTCTTTTGTGCCTGGCTTCCTTCACTCCTCCAGGTTCATCCACGTTGTCCTATGTTTCATGACTTCATTTCTTCTTACAGCTGAATAATATCCCGTATGTATATACCACAGTTTGTTTATCCATTCGTCAGTTGATAGACACCTGGGTTGTTTGCGTATTTTGGGAATTGTGAATAATGTTGCTATGGAAATTGGTGTGCGGGTGTCTGTTCGTGCCACTGCTCTCAGTTCTTCCGGGCATATGCCTAGCAGCACTATTGCCTGACTGGACCCTTTATTTTTAAAAATTATTTCTTCCTGCATTTATACCAATCTCTTATAATTATTAAAGATTTGTATTATACTTTGATGGTTGTTGGGACAAGTTCTACTTTGTTGCTCTTCTTTGATAACATGAATATGTTATACATACATATTTTTGGCTAGTCTCTTGAATTGTTTCTTTCAGTTGAATTTCAGATTAAGTTTATCAAACACCCTGAAAAATACCATTGGAATTTTGCTTTGGATTCTCGTTTATAGATTAATTTTAAAAAGAATCACTATATTTTAATATGGTTTTCCTATGAAGAAACATTGTATATATCTTCATTTAGTCAGATCTTTTTTTTCTTTATCTCCTCAATAAAGTTTTAGAGTCTTCTTTGTTAAGTCTTGAATATTTATTTCTAATTAGGTGTATTCCTAAATACTTTCTAGATTTTGTACCTAATTTAAATGGGATTTTTAAATTACGTTAAAAAATTAATTATTGATGGCTTTGGCACTTTTTATTCTGGTAATATTACTAAGGTCTCTTATTAATTCTAATCATTTTTCAGTTGATTGTTTTGAAAAATTTTGGTGAATAATCAAATAATTAGCAGATACGACAGATTCACTTGTTTCTTTCAATATTTATAACTCTTTTTCATTTGTTAGTATCCTTACAATATTGAATAATAATAGGAATCCTACTGATGGTTCTCCATTAATTATATTTGTTCTAGATTGATCCACACCTTTTATAGTTAGAGGGGTTACTGATTACATAATTTGTAAGAATGATTATATGATTAAGATGAGAATAACTGTAGGTAAGACAGTCTCTACAGTTTTAACTTTTTAAGCATTTGTGGTTGCAAGTGTGGTTAATTTAACAGACTAATTCATGAAACAAGCATGCTAATGAGACATAATTTTAGGTATATGATTATGAACATGCTCCAGTTTTTCTATGATAGCAAATGGGCTTTCTTGAAATCCTGGTTGGCATGGATATGCCACTAAGATATGAAAGATGTTAACATAAATATATTCGGCTTAGAAAATGCAAAAACAGTGAGGCTGACTCAAAACCAATTACAGGGGGTTTCTACATTAAACTTTATATAATCTAAATGTTTAAATGAGGGAGATAGCTGTTAAAATAGAAAGTCCTAATGCTGTGATTTCTTGTTAAAAAGTAAATACTTCTCTGATTATAAATGCCATAGATAACAATGAAGAATGAAATGAACAGGTTAAAGAATGTTACATACGGAGAGAATGATGCTCTTTATATAAAAGTAAAAGCTACATAAAACAACTCTATATGCACATATGATATATGCATATTTGATAACAGGATAGAATATGAATGAGAAAGCTACACATCAAATTAATGGCTGTTATTACCCTTGGAGAGGAGGAGAAGAGAATAGGATGATGGGAGGTACAAGAAGATCTCTATTTAAATCTGTAATGGTTTATTTCTTTATTTAAAAAAAGCAATTTGAAGCAAATACTAGGATAACATTTGGTAATTCTGGGTGGGAGGTAAAAAATATTTTGTATTTTATTTTTTGGAAGGATTAAAAATACCAATGATATGACTATAATGAGTAAAATAAAAATAAAATAAAATAAAATGCACCTAAAGAGAAGTGTTTAATGCAATATAGTTATATGGATAATTAGGATAATAATATGATAGGTACCACTACTTAAGTTGTTGGCCTTTCAAAGGATTTTATTACCAAAATCATTACTTAGGGACCAGCCTTTCAGGAACTTTAAAAGCACTTATTCTCTCTAAAAAGTAACTTCATATTTCATGCACAAAACTCCAATAGGCAGATTTAGGTCCAAAATGAAAAAAAAATTTTTTGTTCTAGTTCTGTAAATTATCAGGAATAAAAGAAGCATTTCTTTTTGTCTTGTTATAAGGAAAAATGATTATTTTTTTTCTCTTCCAGGAACCAAGACAGTAGTTTTGATAATCCCTTGAAGTTAGAAAATTTCTTACCAAATATGTTGAGATATAAGAGTTTGGCTCATTTTCCTGTATAATTTAAAGAAATATTTGCAGTATGTGTAGGAGTTACAAGTTATATTGTAGACTCTTGTGAAGATATTTAAAAGGTTTATTCTCCCATTTTAAATAAGTCTACCTCAGAAGGTAAAAGGAAATCCCCATCATCCCTGAATTCCCATCAAAAAGGGAAAAACTCATAGGTACTTTTATTAACAGAAGTCATTGTAGATGAGTTATTAGCTCTAGAATATTCTCAGAGAATTTATATAAACTGAAACAGGAATGAGGAGTTCTCAGAGACTTTCTTAGATAAATGTATTTAGTAGTTGGAATAGTTGCTCTGTAAAAACTTTAAATTTAATTCACTATACAGATAAACATTTTCCATTTCGAAATTTGAGAATATCCTGGAAGATGTTTTTGAGGCATGAAACTACTGGGAACAGGGGAATTTTTAATGTTAGCATATTGTGGAAGAGGAAAACAATAGTGGGGGAAGTGATGAAGGGCGGGACAAAGCTATAGTGATTAGCTGGACCTTTCTTCTCATTAAGCCAGGGACCACTGGCCATCCATATGCTATACTCGATTAATACAAATGAGATACTGAAAAATAAAATTAGAACTGCCCCAAACTAATTTAAGTCTTTTGTTTAAGGAGTAAATGACAGAATGATTTTAGCTTCTTAAGGAGTGCTGTAATATAATTTCAAGGCATCTTAATATAATTCATTTAACCCTAAAGCAATTGTGCAAAAAGCAAAATATCATGAAAGGAAAACAACAAGAGTTAACTTCCTATAGGCGCCAATAGACAAGATCTGTGCAGCACAGCAATCAACATTCACACACTGGAGTTTTGTCTGAAAGGCCATCAAAAACTCAGATTATAGAAAATCACAAATGTCACCAACAAAAGGAATGTTGATTAGAGCAAAAAACTTCCCATAGGGCTGCATTCTCTGAAGGAATTCAGAATGTTGCTAGTACAGGTTGGTTAAGCCAAATCTCACTGATAGATTCATTAGAGAAAGAGAATGCCCCAGTCAGTGCTATTTAAAAAATGTAAAACACTTGGAGGGGAAAAAAAAAACAATCCACTGATCCCTAATAATGGTTTAGCACCCATAGAAAGCCTCTGTTCCCAAAAGAGACTTTCTACATAGGGTTAAGCTTCATTAAATGAGGTGTGACCTTTCATTTTCAGGACATATCTTTTCTTGCAAGGTCTTTAGAGGCAGAAGTTCCACTTGGCTTCTAATACACATACCTATGAGCTCAGCTTCCTGAAAACATGCACCTGCTGGGTTCTAGGTTATCCCTTCCAATGGCTGAATCCACTAGTTCACAGCCACCAGAATCGCACATACACAATTAACATGGTGAAAAATACAGCTACTGGTGCAACTTTGGCGTAAGTGGAATGCATGTTCAAGTACTTTGCATCCTGGCAGTATTTCTTGGACAGACTGGACAAGTTGTTAGCCTTTGAATCCAATACTGAGAATGCTTCTCCCGTTGTAATAATTCTTCAATATTGGCCACCATGATCCTCTGCACATCTTGCAATTCAGTGTTGATAGAGCCTAGGTTTTTCTGAGCACGGCTGTTGATGTAAAGCTTTTTGGTTTTCTGAATGTAGGTATCAAACTCAATAAAGAAATAAGGTCTAGATATGGTGGGCAACTTCTTCCCATACTGTTCATAAACTCTGAGTGCAAATCTTCTAGGTAGGCAAAAGCCAACTTCTTAAGGAAGGCAGCTTCACATAAAACCAAGTTACACAACCCCCCTGCTCAATAATGTAGTGCAAAGTCATGGCTCCTGCTTCCAAGGTACATCTGGTGGGGGACTGTTCATTAAACTTGCAAAAGAGTTGCTTACCTGACTCTGATACCATTGAAGGTTTCGGCCAGACTGTTTATCCTCCTGCATCGAGGTGGCCATGGGGAGCCCATCCGCCACTTGGGCAATCATCGTCAGTAACACCATCTTCACAGGCTACAAGTAACCAACAATGACAAAGACAGCCATAGGCATCATTCTCACTTCCTCTGCCTGGATAACAGTTGTACTTCTACCACAGTTCTTGAAGATCCAGCTGCTTGCATCTCCGCTTCCTGCTGAGGTCAGAAGTGAGTTTTATATGAAATGCAACAACACAGATGTCATGGGAGTTCCAGAAGAGAAGGGAAAAGGGAAGGAAAGAGCATTTCAGGAAATAATAGCTGAAATTTTCCCAACTCTCACAAAAGAAATGAACTTACATGGGAGCACCATACACCAATCAGATAAATCTGAATAGACCTACACCAGACACATACTACTCAGAATGTCAAATGTCAAAGATAAAGAGAAAATTCTGAGAGTAGCAAGGAAGAAGCAAACCATCACATACAAGGGATGTCCACTAAGATTTAGTGTGGATTTCTCATCAGAAGCCATGGAGGTGAGAAGACAGTGGTATTATTCAATTAAGATACTGAAAGAAAAACTGACAGCTGAGAATTCTTTTTCCAGCAAAATTGTCCTTCAAATACGGTGAGTGTAGCCGTTTGATATTGTTTATGAATTCCAAAAATAGATATTGGATTATGTTTGTAAACTGGTCTGCTCCTCTGGGCATATTAGATTGTATTGGATTCAGAGGTTTCACTTTTGCTTGATTAAATTATGATTAAGTCTTTGATTGGGCCACATCAGTAGGACCAAGGGTGCAGGGACTCACAGAGAAAATATGACAGAGGAGGCAGTGGGAGTTTTTGAGCTGGAGCCCTGGGAAGTAAACATGCAGGAGAAGAACACAGAGGAAGAGACAGCTCCATAGACACAACAGAGGCCCCAGAAAGAGAGAGAGCCTGATAGTCTACAGCTGACCTTGTGGAGAGAACAAAGCAGCTGAGCCCAGAGAGAAATGAGCCCTGGGAGAGAAATGAGACTTATCCCAGCCTACAGCTACTGGAAGAAGCTGTGACCACAGAGCCTTAAGAGGAAAAAGGAAGACTGAACCCTCACAGACATCGCCTTCCATCTTGCTCCAACATATGGCCAATGACTTTGGGTTAGAAAGTACCTCTTCTGGTACCTTGATTTGGACTCTTTAGGGCCTTGTGACTGTAAGCTTCTACCCCAAATAAATACCCTTTATAAATGCCAACAGATTTCTGGTACTTGCATTAGCACCCCTTTGGCTAATACAGTGAGTATAAACATTCACAAACAAACAGAAACTAAGAGAGTTTGTAAAAAAGAAACCACAATTGGAGGAAATATTAAAGGAAGCCTTAGAGCCTGAAAGAAAAGGACAGAAGAGAGAGGCTTGGAGGAGAGTATAGAAGAAAGAACAGAAAGGATAACCAAAAGAGTAAAAAGACAGACTAAAATATATGACATATGAAAACCAAAAGAGTGAAAGAGGACCCCTATGTAATTCCCTATACACGAATCAACTCAAAATGGATCAAAGACCTAAATATAAAAGCCAGGACCATAAAACTACTAGAAGAAATGGAGGGAAACATCCTAAAGACCTTGTGGTAGGTGGTAGTTTCTTGGACCTTACACACAAAGCATGCGCAACAAAAACCTAAATAGATAAATGGGACCTCTTCAAAATTAAACACTTTTGCACCTCACAGAATTTTATCAAAAGGGTGAAAAGACAGCCGACTCAATGGAAGAAAATATTTGGAAATCACAAGTCCAATAAGGGTTTAATATCCATGATATATAAAGAGATGTTACAAATCAACAATAAAAAGACAAACTACTCGATTAAAAAATGGGCAAAAGACTTGAATAGACATTTGTCCAAAAAAGAAATAGAAATGGCAAAAAACACACGAAAAATTGTTCAACATCACTAATGATTAGGGAAATGCAAATGAAAACTACAATGAAATATCATTTCACACCTATCAGAATGGCCACTATTAAAAAGAGAACTACAAGTGTTGGAGAGGATGTGGAGAGATAGGAACACTTACTCATTGTTGGTAGGAATGTAAAATGGTACAGCCACTGTGGAGGACTGTTTGGCAGTTCCTAAAGAAGCTGAATATAGATTTGTCATGTGACCCTGCACTACCACTACTGGGTATATACCCAGAAGAACTGAGAGCAGTGACACATATAGAAATCTGCACACCACTGTTCACAGCGGCATTATTCATGATTGCCAAAAGTTGGAAACAACTCAGGAATCCATCAACTGATGAATGGATAAGCAAACTGTGGTATATTCATACGATGGAATATTATGCAGGTGTAAGTAGACAATGAAGTCATAAAGTGTATGACAACATGGATGAACCTGGAGGACATTATGTTGCATGAAGCAAGCCAGACACAACAGAACAAATACTGTATGATTGCACTACTATGAACTAAATATATTATGTAACATATAATATTATTCCATTTATATAAAATGTAAATATAAATCAATTTATAAAGATGAAATTAGATTTGTGGTTATGTAGGGCTGGGGAAGGCATGCTAAGACGTGTGGAGTTTTTCTTTTTGGAGTAATGAAATGGTTTTAAAATTTTTTCTAGTGATGAATGCATAATATTGTGATTGTTCTAAAAGCCATTGATTATACACTTTGAATAGATTGTATAGTTTGTGAATATATATCAATAAAACTGCTGAATAAATAAATTGTGCAAGAATAGCCAGAAATAGCAGCTACATACAGCAGGGGAAACAGAGATTGAGAGATGAAGAATTTTCTTGTTTACTTGTCTGTTTTTTATTATTACTGAAATAATGAAAATGCTCTAATAATGATTGAAGTGATAAATGCACAATTATGTGATTACACCAAATACCATTGATTGTACACTTTGGATGAATTGTATGCTTTATTAATATGTACCAATAAAATTGATTTAAAAAAGTGAGCTTTAGTTGACATGAAATGTAATATATATATGTTTTAAAAAAGGAAAATAATCAACTAAAGGCTTTTAGTCCATTAAAAATGTGACACGTATATTGTATTTGTGCTGTTTTGCATTTGATGAAATGCTCCTTTTTATCTATATCCTGCCCTATTGCAAATATGTGGTAAGTTCATACTACAAAAGCCTAGAAAACCAAGACACTTTTCCTACTCCATGACAGTGAAATCAGTTTTTCCACCTAAATAATAGGTAGGTTACAGCTTCGGTTTACAATATGTGGCTACCTAGTGCAGGAAGAGTCAGGATTCAAACACATGACTAATTTTCTTCAAAGGTAGGAGTTAACTTTCACATTACATCTGGAAAATTGAAAGACTGTAGCTGTGTACTCTAGCACAGGGTATTAAACATTTTAGTTTCTTCATATATAAATTAGGGATGGTACTACTTCATAGAGTTGTGAGGATTAAATAAAACACTCTTTACAAAGCTCAAAATCATATTTTGACTTTGAAACATTTCTTTCAAAGTTTGAAGATCTTGAGGTATTATAAGTATGAATGCAGTAGAGGAAATACTTTTGAGAGCTTTTTATTCTAGTAGTTATAGATTTGATCTCATTTATCTACACTCTTAGATGGCCCCTCTTGTGGTTAACTGACAGATCTTGAATCAGATTTGGGCCTCAATAATTAGTAACAAATGCTACACTGTTGCACAGTATAGCAGGATTAATGATCTCCAAAGGGAATGGGGAGCAAATCTAAAAATCATCCATTCAGCCAAAGGAGAAAGAAGATGCAAAATATTTCTTTTTATCCAGTTGGGCCAATATTTACATTCCTCCCCCCCATGTTAGTAAGTTGTATATTCTCTTAAACAATTAGTCTAACTGAATTTTAGATTCCAAACTGACAGTGATCCAGTCAAAGGAACCACTTTATTTCAATTTATGGCCAAAATCTCCCTACATAGTAACTTTTGTAAACCTACATGGAACCACCGTATTCTTAGGATTAGAGAACATATAAATATTATTTTATTTAATATCTTTGAGTTATAAAATGTTTCTATACATTAACTTTTTTTCTCTTGTATCTCCAACATCTCAAAATAGTTTACGGAAATCACATTAGGTCCTCAGAAAATGGCATAATTTATTCTAATAACCTTATGTGAAGATGCTCAATTAAAAAAATTCCTTTTAGGTCTTCTTTCTCTGATTTTTGCAATTTTCTTGGTGGATGTCTTGCACATCTCTGAATGAAGTTTGTCTATTTTATCATAAATGCCATCATTTGCAAAAATTTTAGTTTCTGGGGAGTGGATGTGGCTCAAGCAGTTGAGTGCCTGCTTCTCACATGGGAGGTCCTGGGTTCAGTCCCCAGTGCCTTCTAAAAAACCAAAAACCAAAAACCAAAAACCAAAACCAACCAAACAAACAAAAAAACCAATTCAGGGGAGCCATGTGGCTCAGTGGTTGAGCACTGGCTTTCCACATGGTAGGTCCCGGGTTCAATCCCTGGTCTTGGTACCTCAAAAAAAAATTTTTTTTTTCTGGCAGTTTGTTGCTAGTATACAGAAAAACAACTTATTTTTGTATCTTGACCTTGTATATAGTGGCTTTTTAAAAAAATCACCTAATTTTTATCATTTTGTAGATGCTTTTTACATACATAATTATGACATTTGCAAATATGTCATTTTTATTTTTGTGAAGTGGCTTATACATTGGGAGACTCAAAATTATAAATATATTAATTCTCCCCAAATTGATCCATTGGTTGACTGCAATCTCAATCAAAACTCCAGCATGGTCTTTTTTTTTTGTTGGTGGAAATTGACAATCTGTTTTAAAGTTATATGGAAAATGGATGCAAGGTGTCAAAAAGAGCCAAGTCAATCTAGAACTACAAAGTTGGAAGACTTACAATACAGCTATCAAATGTTATTTTAAAGCTACAGTAATTAAAAGTGTGATGCTGGCAAGAGTAGACAAATAGATCAGTGGATTGGTTGGTCACCTGATTTACAATGCAGGAAAGTCTTTTTAATAAATAGTGCTGGACCAATTGGATATCCAGACTGGGGATGGGGTGGGGGTACAACAATACCTTGACCCCTACCACATTGACAGTGTTTTAGTTTGCCAAAGGGCTGCCAATGCAAAGTACTGGAAATGTGTTGGCTTTTATAAAGGATATTTATTTGGGGTAAAAACTTACAGTTCCAAGGCTATTGAAAAGTCTAACTCAAGGCACCATAAAAGGTGCTTTCTCACCCAGGTCAACTGCCAGGTGATAAAGCAAGGTGGTGGGCTATCTCTGCCTGGTCTCTGCCTTCTCCTCTGGGCTGTACAATCCCCCAGAGCTCAGATGAGGGCAACCAGGCATAGAGCTTTTCTCTTAGCTCTTCTCTCAGGCTTGGCTGCTCCATTTCCTTCCCAATTTCAGCTGCAAGCTATCAGGCAAATGGCTCATCTCTCTTTGGGACTTCAGCTGTTTGAGCCTCTCCTTTCTGTTACATGGCAGGATAAAATATAGCAGAGCTCTCTTTTCTTGTATCTGTCTACAGAGTCTTTCTCTGTTTTTCTGTTTATATCAGACTCAGCAAGGGAGCTCACTGATGTAGTCCAATCAAAAGCCCTAAAGTGAACTTATCAAGTAATCTAATCAAAGGTCTCTTAGCTGAATTTAATGTAATCAAAGGGTATCACATCCAGAGGAACAGATTAGTTTACAATCTCTTTTTGGGATTCATAAATAATCTCAAACTGCCACACACACATACACAAAAATCAATTCCAGATGGAATGTAGAACCAAATGTGAATGGTAAGCTTCAAGAAGCCAACAGAGGAGAATGATCTGCATGATTCTCGAATAGGTAGAGATTTATCAAAACACAAAAGGCACTAACTATAAAGGAAAAGATCAATAAATTACACTTCACTAAGAATTTTTATTCATCAAAAGACCTCATTAAGAGAAAAAAAGCAAGTATAGAAAACATAGTAAATTAAGCCACTCACAATTAATTTTTTCCCCCCAAGACATTGTCTCTATTCATCCTAAGAGCTGCTAATAGTTCATTTTGTGGCTTTCTTTCTGAGCAGAAAGAATTCTAAGTGTCAGAAAATGAAAAATAAAAGCTAGAAGCACAAACTAGCAACCTACTAAGAACCAACAAACTGATTTATGTCATTACTAGGTTTGGTTATTTCATAATTTCTTGTGATATAAAAAGCAAGGACAACATATTTTATTAAGCAATTATGAGTTTCATTGCTGTGTTTAAATTCTCCCTTCACTTACTGACATTTTAAACTTTAAATGAAGGGTGGACAGGTTATTTTGTTTAAGCTGAAACCCCAAATGATAACAAGTGAACCACCGCTGAATTGAGCCTGTGATAATGATAATGTCTGTTTTCTTTCTCAGAGTTTAAGTCCTTGGTCCCACCTCAAGCATGTAAGTATGGAGGATTTCTTGGTTGTGAACCTCCATTCCACACTCTTTGTATGTATGTCTTCCTGTAATAAAGTCAATAGAAAGTGAAAAGCTACCTTTCCCAGACTCCCTTGCAGCTAGAGTTCTGGATATGATTTAATTTCAGCCAAGCAGATGCACCATTGAAGATGGAGGCTTTGCTAATTGCTGGCAAGCAGAGCATGAATGTGGTTTTACTGAGGCAGTGTTGGCAGAGATTCTAGTGTCCAGACATGAAGTTCATAAGTGGCAACAGGAATGGTATAAAGTATCTATTTTGGTGGGGACTGCAGTAGGTATAACAAAGTATTGTAGAAAGCTAGCAGTAGCAGAGTGGCCTCCTGATCATGGCACTCTACTGATCCTCACAATGTTGGGATTGTGTTGTTTCCTCATCACAGAAGAGGAAGACACTCTCTTGGTCTACCTGGTTCTGTAGTGTGGCAATGGGGGTCATTTCTGAAAGCTCTGTCAGTCCTCTCAACAATTTTATGCTTAGATTAACATTTTATTAAAAAAACAAACAAACAAAAACTTCTCTTCATTTAAATAAGTAGAATGAACTCTGTTCTCTGCAACTGGACATTATTAGGTAATGGTGATGATTCTGAGAAGGTAGTACGGACATTGTAAAGAGAAAGAATCCTAAGTGTCAGCTATGATGTAAGGGTCTGATATATTACCCCACTTTGAAGCTACAAGTTAGTTTCATGAATGCTGGCAGAAGAAATGAGGCTCCTGGAACGGCAAAAAGCATAAGCATCATGTTTGCATCAGATACTCTTGTCCCCTATGCCTCCGAGTCCCACATGGTTGACACAGTGTAGTTCAGGAGGCACTGAGCACACAGTGGGCTTGTACAGCTCAGGAACCTCAAGTTTACGGAAGCCAAATTTTTTGTAATAGCCTCAAGCAAACCTGTCCAACTTTTGCCCTGGAAGGAGATATTATCTTTACTATACTGGGCAGCAAAAAAATCTGCCTTCCTCTCAAGGCAGACACTGTATCTTCCAAGGCTGTTCACTATGCAAATATCTTTAAAAAAGATAGTCTGGAACAAAGGCTGTTGGAGACGGTGGTCAC
The DNA here is from genome assembly GCA_029593785.1 of Cabassous unicinctus. NCBI lineage: Eukaryota > Metazoa > Chordata > Mammalia > Cingulata > Chlamyphoridae > Cabassous > Cabassous unicinctus. Next base: position 14,868 of record JAQZBX010015406.1, read on the forward strand.
AAGATATGCAGAAAGACAAGAGACCTACGGAGAACTGTTCCCAACAAACATTAGCCATCTTTTCACCTGAACCCTTACTTCAGAACCCAATCCAGGCTTTCGTTTTAAAAGTTTACTTTAATCATGGCATCCAACAAACATTTGTATATACAGAGGGAGTAATTTGCAGCATATTTTCTATTCATTTCACCCATGAGAAAACACCATAGCAGTCATTACTGAAGGTATTCATCCATAAATTACTTTTATTTCTCATTAAATGAGCACAGAGTCATTAGCATATTAATAACAGATATGTTTATTATTACATATCCATCAGTGCGGCTTTCAATACCACTTGAAACATGCATATCGTCCTAGAGACGAATTGGTTTTCCAGTGCTTCTTATTTGATACACATTACTGCAAAGCCATTATAAATTACTGAGGAGGTATTTGGTTAAAAAAATAAACAATAAATCATACTGCCCATATGAATCAACTCTTGTTACTGGACAAGAGCTTAATTAACAGTATTTATCTGGTAATTCCTATGTTAACTGGAAAACATCTCAGATGTACTGCCATAATTTTCTTTTATATTGGTGCAACCTTCTACATTTTTTTTTTTCCAGATAGTTTTATAAAGTCATTCATTATTACAGCCGGTAGTTTGATGCAAAGATTGTACTCAATTTATGAAAGCCCAACAAACCTCTAAATATTTCAAATTAAACCAATTACCAATGAAAAACATAATTTTTGAAAACATGTTTTTTGAAATTTCTATACTTAGTCATGGCAGTAAAATAATTCTCTCAAATTAAGGCACTAAAAGGGCAATGCGACTCCCACTGAGAGTGTTCCAAGAATAATTTACATTTCAAACAGTGCATACATTTCTTATATGTTTGTTAACTTAATGTCTTTATCACTTAAAACCACAAAGAAATACATTATACAATTACAGAAATGATGTACCCCACAAAATGTTTTTAAACTTGGTTCTTTTGTACAGTTAGTTCCTAATGTTTCTAGTAGTAAAATAACTCAATATGGCTTGGCAAAAATGCATAGATTAAATGTAAATTTTTTGCCTTCTCCCATTCCCCAATCTACACACTTGTGAAACACATACAGTATTTTGTAAAGCATAATGTAAGATATTTAATTTCTCATCAAGTCCACCACGGGCAATCAACAGTAAGGCTTTTAAATTCTACAGTGAGAGCACTGAAGTTCAAGTGATGTCACTGCTTTTTAAAAATAGTTTTGTATAGTCTTGCAAGAGCACAAAAACGTAAGTCATTAAAAAAACAAAACAAAACAAAAAACACTTCAGTTTGTCTCATTTTGAGATATTTTCTTTACTCCTTCCATGAGCTGACCTTGATAGTGATGGCCATTCCACTTGAAAGTGAAAGTCCTTTCCTCTCACTCATATGAGGAAAACTGTGTTCCATCATGATTGACAGGCATTTTCTTAGAAGTTCAAAAAGGCAGCACCTTTTTAAAAAAATATTTCTAGCTAAGCTTTCCCCCAATTGTACTTGCATTACATAGTAATAATTAATCTAATCTACCTGTAGGCAAACCCGCAATAAAAAACAAAAACAAAAACAAAAACAAACACAAAACCCCTCAGTGTGCTTTTGTGCCAAAGCAAGGACAGAATAACAGCAATCTTAACCCTGAAGCCTCTGATATTTGTGTCAAGGGAACAGCCTGTCTGCTCTGCATGGTTAAAGAAGACTGGTTTATCAGGTAGCATCCCACAAGTTTTCACAAGGCACTAGGACACATGGTTAACTGTTGGGAAAAAAGAGGAAAAAAAATGTAAATTAAGAGATGTGGTTAGTTTAAAAACACAAGAAAAAAATGGAGGGAAAGTTTAAAACTTTATCTTTATATATAATGATTGATTACCAAGACTTGGAAAATAGGGAAGAGGAAAATACACAAACACAATCAATACTATTTCCTTTTTGCTGTTACTCTTTTGAATGCATTTTTAAGATACCGATAATCCTATTTTAAATAATTTTAGATCCAGCTTTTTCCTCCACATCTAAACATTTTTCCATGTTGGAACATAAGTCTTCATAAACATAATTTAAAATGGCTGCTTAATATTCAGTAAAGTGAAAATACCATAATTTACTTAACTTTTTCTCTATTATTGGATTTTAGGATTGCTTGTAATGTTTTTGCCATTACACCTAACATTAGGGTGAAAATAATGTTTTCACTGCTACTTTACTTTAGATAAGCTTGATTTTAATCTCTTCACTATCTGAAAAGTCATTTAAAAGTGAATATAAATAAATTTTAAAGCAATCTTGCCTTAGAGAAGGGCTCAGAAAAAAAGAACTTAAAAAGAAGCTAATGAGAAAATCTATAAGGTCAGGTCTAGCAACTATAAGTCAGCTTATCTACAAATGCCATTCTAGTTTACTAATGGCCAACTAGTTTTGTTGATATTTTAACCATATATACACTAACGTGGAGTGGGAAAATGACTCCTCTTCTCTCCAGTTTATAGTAATTTTTATTGCTGATGCTTAACCATAAAGTCTTATACAATTTAGAAGGAAAATATCTTATCTTTGAAATTTGGAAAGGAAGACAAAAGGGAAAAGATTAAACTCTATAGCAACACAAATAAGGTCAAAATCTCCTGACTTAAGGTTGTAAGTAGATAAAGGGATGAAGAGAGAGAATCGGCATGAATAAAAAAACAACAACTGAGCATGGTATTGAAGTTTCAGGAAGCTGATAAATGAGAGGAAGGAAAGAACTATAAAGGACATGAACCATAATAAGGAAAAAGATGAATGCTACATAGACTATTTTATGAAAATTCTTTATTCATTCCAAAGACTGGCAAGAGAAAGCATCAGCTGGTGGTATATGCTATAAATAGCACTAATAAACATATCTCACCTTTAGGAGAATAATGTTCAACATCTTAAAAAAAAAAAAAACCACCCATAAATTAGAATTATTTTGTGAAACTATTATTCAGAATGGATGGCTAAGAGATGTTATGAATGTGAAGCATCTTCTGATTGAAAAATTGTTCAGTGTTAGTATACTCTGTAGAGATTAGCAACATAAGCAGGTCAATCTTGGAGGAGAAATACAAATCAGGCTGTAAAGGAAGCAAAGTTATGGCACAGAATAAAGACCATCCAGAACAAATGCTATGGTCTGGATGTGATAGGAAATCAGCATATATTGAATATTTTATTAAAAAAATAAAATAGTGACATGAAATTAGTGCTTAAGGAAGAAATATCTACCATTCTATAGAAATAAGTCAGGGATGAGGCAATAATAAACTGGTGAAGTATGATGACTGGGGAATACAGAAGAAGGAATGCATGAGTAATTTTAAAGAATTAGACTTGGTTAATGACAACAGGTAGTAAAGAAAAGGGATGAGTTAAGATGGTTTTTAGGCTGCTTGGAAGACATGGGTTAATGTCAGATTTGCAGAGAGCAAATAATCAGTATTAAGTTTCAACTTCTAGATACAAATGACTCTCTTTATCTAGGGATTACAACTGGAGGAAGGTTGGTATTTGGTTTAAGAGGAAAAGACATAGGTTTTAAAATTGGACAAAAATGGGTTTCATTCCTGACAATGACACTAACTGGCTGGGTGACCTTGTAAAAGGTACTTAACTTTTCTGAGCCTCACTTATTCATGTGTAAATGACAACTGAAATGAGAAATAGTAACCTCTTCCCCCAAGAAAGGGTTTAAGTATGTCCTGTAACTGTTTATCATAGCATAAGACATTTTAGAAAAAAATTCCATGAGAAACAGTTAAATTTAAAAAAATTGGTACTTAACTAGGAAGTTAGTCTATTTGTAACATCATAATCACTGACAGTACCAGATAATTTTGATTATTAAAAATTTATGCCAACCTAGTTAAAACCTAAGAAAAGATGAGCAAAATTTTGTAAGAATCTATTTACATTTAAAAAGGCGAAAACCAGAAGTTGATTAAAACATTAAGGGCTAAATATATGCCATGTATACCAACTAATAACAATACAATTTAACATGGAACTAAGTAAGTACCACATTTATAAATATTATTACTGTTAAACAGGAATCAGTTAACTAATTTATGAAGTCACACATAGACCTAATTACAGCTTATGTACTCTCTGGTGAAAAGAACAATTAAATTCCTAATTTTAATTGATGTCATCCAATCACTTTCACACTGTTAAAAAGATTAACACTTCAATCTTTACCTAGTCTTTCCAGATGCATTTTTGACCACTTTCCGGAAGGACTGATTTGCAGTTGATCTTGTAGAAAGTGTGCGAGGGGATGCACGAACAAAACTAGATGGTGGGTGCTTAGGGATCTTCTTTACTAAATGAGTTACCCATTTTTTTTGTTCATCCTGAGAACATGCTAACAGCAGCATATCTCTTGCTGATGTCACATCGTAACTTACTATATTAAGATTTAAAAAGCACAGTTAAAGTCATATAATACGAAAAAATATCTAATGCATAATTTTTCAAGTTCTTATAAGTTTTACTATGCTTATTTAAACTTGGACAACATCCCTTTTGTCTTAATTTAATTAAGGCTGAAACTTTAAAAAGAAATACTAGTCAAAAACTAAAAAGAAAAATAAAGTAAAATCAGAAATACAAAAACATGGAGAAGTTAAGCAAATGAATGCATTTACAGAAGTTTTTTTTTTTTTTCCCAATCTTAAAAAAGCTATAGCCAGTATTCTTTTCCTCAATGTATCTTGCCAAACTAAAAGACATTTTGTGTATGACACAGCATCTAGTCTAGGCTCGTCTCCAATTTATAGTGATTTCTTAGTGGCATCTTTTTTGTAAGGGGGTGATTCTCTTTAAAAACATGTTCAAAGTTCTATCTGTAGCTGAGTAATGACAGCTGCTTTTTGCTCCACTACTGCCAAAATATTACTTATTTATAACTTCTTTTCAACCTGATGTAGAAAATGCTACACATGAAGTTATGTCATTGAGACTCAAAACTAAATTTGTGGGGACGGATGTGGCTCAAATGGTTGGGTGTCCGTCTCCCACATGGAGGGACCTGGGTTTGATCCCCATGACCTCCGGGTAAAAAAAAAACACAAAAACTAAATTTGTTTTAAGTTGTAAAAATAATTCTTTTTCATGCCTTACCTTTACATGGAGAAATTAAGTCTTCTTTCTTATCTAAGTGATCTCTGTGGCACTTAACATGGCATCTTCGACATTCCAAGGCAGGGGGTGGCTTAAAAACATGCCAGAGTGGTTTGGCACAGGCCTCACAGTTGGCTGGAAAGTGGTATAGTGTAGGAATGAACTCATGGCCTTTGTGATTTTGAAAATTAGTTTTTTCAGCTTGTTGTACCGGTTCCATCTCCACGTCTTTTCTACATTCACCTTCATTTGCATATAGTATCTATATACAGTAATGGTAGAAGGAAAAAGATAAAAAAGATCTTAATCTGTCTGTATAAGTTTCCAATGCACAAAAGCAGTGGTATATTTTACATTTACTTAACAAAATATACTTAGCACCTAGGTAAAATATCTCTTAAAATTATGATTTCAGATTTTTTACCTGGAATATTTTAGGAATTTCTTCTGTTTCAGCTCTATACACATCACCTTGGGTTACAGGTCGAACATGAAATAATTTACTAAAATGAAAATAAATATGTAAATTAAAATCACTATATACCTATCAGAATGGCTAAAATAAAAAGTAGTGATAGCATCCAATGAGATGCAGAGAAACTGGATCACTCATTCATTGTTAATGGGAATGTGAAATTGTATGGCCATTCTGGAAAATTCCAGCATATGGCAGTTTTTTTTCTCTTTTTCAAAACTAAACATACACTTGCCATATCCAGCAGTGGACTCTTGGGCATTTATTCCAGAGAAATGAAAACTTATGTTTATAAAAACGTCTGTACAGATATGTTCATAGCAGCTTTATTTAAAATGTCTGAAAACTGTAAACAACCCAAATGAGTAAAGAAACTGATATATCTATACCATGGAATACTACTTAGTGATAAAAAGAAACAAATTACAACTTAGATGGATGTCAAGGGAAACCATGCTGAGTGAAAAAGGCAAATCTCAAAAAGTTATATACTGTATAACTCCATTTTTATAACAACCTTGAAATGACAAAATTATAGAAATGGAGGACAGATATGTGGTTGAGAGGGGCTAGAAAGAGGTAGAGGAAGGGTAGCATGAGGGATACCTTGTGATGGACTGTTCTTATCTTGACTGCGGTAGTGTTCTTATGAATCCATACATGTGACAAAATTGCACAGAACTAAACACACACACACATTCAACACTCAAGAGAGTGCAGGTAAAACTGGTAAAATCTGAGTAAGGTTGGTTGATTGTATCAATGTCAAATTCCTGGTTGTGATATTGTACTATAGTTATATCAGATGCAACCTTCGGGGAAAACTGGGTGAAGGGTACATGGGGATCTCTCTGTATTATTTCTTTCAACTGCACATGAATACACTATTATTTTAAAATAGAAAGTTAAACTCATTTACCCAAAAATCAACCAACTTGCCATTGATTATTACACACAAAAACTGCAGAACACACATTCTTTTCAAGCGTACAAGGACCATTCACTGAGACAGACCATATGCTGGGCCATTAAAAAAAAAATGTCTTCATAGATTTCAAAAGATTGTGATCTTACAGATTATGTTTTCTGACCACAATGAATAAAGTTTTGAAGTTGATAAGATATTTAGGAAAGCCCCAAATATTTGGAAATTAAATAACATTACTAAATAAAATATAGGTGTAATGGTTAGGCTAATGTGTCAACTCGGCCAGGTAACTGTGTCCAGGTGTTTGTTCCAACAAGCACTGGGCTAATTGTAATACAAGAGCATTTATGGACTTCAATCACCAGTGAGTTTACTGCATGGATGGCTGATTACATCTGTATCAATCAGGGAGATTACATCATCAATGGGTGGCGCTTTTATCCAATCAGTTGAATGACTTAAAAGGGGAATTGATTTCAACAGTCAGAATTTCCCAGCTCGTCACTGGACAGGCAACTTCTCCCAGAAACTCATCAACGAGCCTTCGTCGGACTTTCATCGGAGCCACTGGTTTGCAGTCTGCCTGTGGAGCCTGGACTTGTGCATCCCCACGGTTGCGTGAGAGACTCTTTTAAAATCTCATATTATTGACAGATATCTCCTGTTGATTCTGTTTCCCAAGAGAACCCTGACTAATACAATAGGTAAAAAAAAATTACAAGCAAAATTAGAAAAGACCATATTAACTGAATCGAAAAATTCCTAGGGGGGTTTCAACAGTAGATTGGAGCTGTCAGAAGAAAGAATCAGTGAACCCGAGGACAAGACATTTGAAATGCATCAGGCTGAGGAACAGAAAGAAAAAAGAATTATAAAATGCAAAAATAGCCTAAGATACATCTGGAACACCATTAAGCATAGCAATATATGTATTATGGGAGTCCTAGAAGGAGAAGAAAGAGAGAAAGGGGCAGAAGAAATAGTCAAAGAAATGATGACAAAGAACTTCCCAAACTTAGCAGAAGATATCAACATGCACACCCAAAAGGCCAAGAGAAGACCAAACAGGATAAACATGAAGAAAAATACACCCCATCATAGACTGATCACACTATCAAATGCAAAGGACAAGGAAAGAATTCTGAAAGCTGCAAGTGAAAAGCAAGGTATTATGTACAAGGGAGCCCCAATTAGATTGAGTGCCTATTTCTTATCAGAAACCATGGAGGCAAGAGAAGCTAGTGGATTGAAAAACTGAAATGCTGAAAGAAGACAACTGCCAACCAAGAATTTTGTATCTGGCAAGACTTTCTTTCAAAAATGAGGAAGAGATTAAGACATTTCCAAATAAACAAAAGCCAAGGGAGTTCATCACCAGTAGACCTGCCCTACAAGTAAGGCTACAGGGAGTTCTTCAGCCTGAGAGGATAGGACAGTAGACAGAGGCTCAAAAAGTGGCATAATGAAATAAAGACCTTCAATAAAGGTAACCATTTGGGTAATTATAAATGCTAGTATTATTATGGTGTATTATTTGGTATAAAACCCCACTTCTTACTTCCTACAGGTGCTAAAATGTAAATGTATAAAATGTAATGAAAAAAATCTCTGATTTTGATATGCAATGAACAAAGATATAAATGGTAACAAGTAGGAAAAAAGGTGGGGGAAATAGGAAAAAGTGTATGTGTATGCTATTGAAGTTAAGCTGGTATCAAAGCAAATATGATTGTTACATATTTAGGATGTTAAATTTTAATGCCATAGTAACCACAAGGAAAATAGAGGAAAAATATATTAAGACAGAAAAGACAAGACAATAAGGTACAACACAAAAATCAAATAAATACAAAAGCAGGCATTAATGGAAGAATCGAGGGACAAAAAAAATATAAGACTTTGTGGCAGTTTGAGATTATTTTATTAATCTCCAAAAGAGAATGATTATGTTTTAAACTAATCTATTCCTGTGGATGTGATACCATTTGGCTGCATTGAATTTGTTTGAAGGCCCTTTGATTAGATTATTTGATAAGAAATCTTTAGGGCTTCTGATTGGACTACATCAGTGAGGCATGACTCAGGTTGAGTCTCTGCCTTCTTGTTGTGTCTGATATAAATGGATACATAGAAAGAGAGACACAGACACAGGAAAAGGAGGTCACATGCTTGATCTTGCCATGTAAAAGAGAGGACTAGAGGACTGCTTAAGCACGAAGCCTCAAGAGTTGGGTCCACGGAGCAGCTCAAGGGGAGACAGTGAGCCCAGAGGGGAAGGCATCCATCTTGCTTTGCCACGTGCCTGGACAGGATCAACAGTTGCTGACTTTGGTGAGAAAGTACTTCTTATGGTGCCTCAATTTGGATTTGGAACTGTAAGCTGTTACCCCAAATAAATCCCCTTTATAAAAGCCAACCCTGGGAGTGGATGTGGCTAAAGTAGTTGTGTGCCCATCTCCCATATGGGAGGTCCCAGGTTCGGTTCTGGTGCCTCCTAAGAAAACAAACAATGAGAAAAAACAAACAATGAGCAAAAACAAATGAGCAGACAACAAGGAAAAACAAATGAGCAAACAGAGGAGGGAGCCAACTCGGGAATCCATTTTTTTTTTTTTTTTAAAAAAGCCAACCCATTTCTTTGCATCAGCAGCTTTTTGGCAAACTAAAACAGACTTACAAAAGCTAAATAGCATAATAGCAGAAGAAAGTCCTGCATTATCAGGAGTGACTTTAAATGTAAATGGATTAAACTCTCCAGTTAAAAGGCAGAGATTAGCAGAGTGGATAAAAAAGCATGATCCAACTATATATTGTCTGCAAGAGACTCACCTTAAAGTCAAAGACACAAGTATGCTGAAAATGAAAGGATGGAAAAAAATATACCATGCAAGTAGTAACCAAAAGAGAGAGGGGTAGCTATACTAATATGAGATAAAATAGACTTTAAGTCAAAAACAGTGATGAGGGACAAAAATGGATAAAGGGGACAATTGAACAAAAAGATGTAATAATTATAAACATATATTCACCTAAAGACAGAGCCCCAAAGTATAAAAAGCAAATACTGACAGATCTGAAGGGAGAACCAAGATAGTTCTACATTAACAGTGGGAGACTTTAATACACTACTTTCAATAATGGATAAAACATCTAGTCAGAGGATCAATAAGGAAATGCAAGATTTGAACGATACTCTAAATCAACCAGAGCTAACAGACATATACAGGATACTTCATCCCCCAAATAAAACTAGAATACACATTCTTCTCAAGTACATGTTTATCATTCTCCAGGATAGGCATATGTTAGGTCACAAAACAAGTTCTCAATAAATTAAAAAATATTGAAATTGTACAGTGTATATTCTCCAACTACAACAGAATGAAGCTAGTTATGAATAACAGAAGGAGAAATGGAAAATTCACAAATATGTGGAAATTAAACAACATACTCTTAAACAACCAATGGGTTAAAGAGAAAATCACAAGAAAAATTAGTTAATATCTTGAGGCAAATGAAAATGAAAATACAACATACCAAAACTTAAGGGATGCAGCAAAGGTAGTACTGAGAGCAAAATTTATATATCTACATGCTTACATTTAAAAGAAAAAAGACTTCATAACGGAGACCTAACTTCAAAACTAGAACTAGAAAAAGAAGTTCAAACTAAACCCAAAGTGAGCAGAGGAAGGAAATAATAAAGATTAGAGTGGAAATAAATAAAATAGAAACCAAACCAAAACAAAGAGAATCCACAAAACCAAAAGTTGGTTCTTTGAAAAGATTGATAAAACTGTCAAACCTTTAGCTACACTGACAAGGAAAAAAAGAGAGAGGATACAAATAACGAAAATCAGAAATAAAGGGGACATTACTACCAACCCCACTGAAATAAAAAGGACTATAAGGTCTTTCCCTGCCACCACGGAATTGCATGGAGGTGGAGGCTTGGGTGCTTTCAAGATTTGGCTCCACCTGTAACCCACTACCATGGCCGAGAAAGGCATTGTTGCTGGAGGTGTAACGGACATTAACACTGCTTTATAAGAGGTGCTGAAGACCGCCCTCACCCACGATGGCCTAGAACCTGGAATCTGCAAAGCTGACAAAGCCTGAGACAAGTGCCAAGCCCATTTTTGTGTGCTTGCATCCAACTGTGATGAACCTAAGTATGTCAAGTTGATGGAGGCCTTTTGTGCTGAGCACCAAATCAACTAAGGTTGATGACAACAAGAAACTAGGGGAATGGGTTGGTTGCAGTTGTGTGGTTGTTAAGGATTATGGCAAAGAATCTCAGGCCAAGGATGTCATCAAAGAATATTTCTTTTCTTTTTTTAAAAAAATGTTTTTATTTTTACTTTTAATGAAGCTTTAGATTAAATAAATGTTACATCGAAAATATAGGGGATTCCCATATGCTGCACCTCTCCCCCCACTTTCCCACATGAACAACATCTTTCATTAGTGTGGTACATTTGTTACAATTGATGAACACATATTGAAGCACTGCTACTAACCATGGAATATAGTTTACATTATAGTTTATACTCTGCCCTACACGATTTTATACATTTTGTATGGCCTTTATCCATCACTGCAGTGTTATGCAGGACAATTCCAATGCCCCCATCTTACTCATCTTTATATATTCCACAGTATTTATGATAATGTAGGCAGCAGTGATTAGTAAATGTTTTTCAGAGTGAATACAAGGGGAAAAAAAAATCTATGCTTATTATAGACCTCCTTAACTGATTATAAGAAAAGAACAGAGATGAGCGGTTATGGCTCAAGCACTGAGTGTCCGCCTCCCACATGGGAGGTCCTGGGTTTGGTTCCCGGTGCCTCCTAAAGACGACAAAGAATTAATGAGCAGACAACGAGCAAAAACAACAAGCAAGACAACTAGCAAAACAACGAGCAGGGAGCAGATGTGGCTCAAGCAGTTGGGTGTCCGCCTCCCACATGAGAAGTCACAGGTTCAGTTCCCAGTGCCTCCTAAAGAAAAGAAAAGAAAAGAAAAGAAAAAAACAAACAAACAAACAAACAAAAAAACAAAACCCACAAAAAAAACCCAGGCAGACAAAGAGCAGACAATGAGCAAAAACAATGAGCGCAAACAACCAGCAAACAGATAAGGGAAACATGGGAGGAGAGGGCAAGAACAGAGGCACTTCTATTTCCTTAACAATGGCCAAAATATCCTATATTTTTTGAGATGCTCTCTGAAATCAAAACCACTAAACAGTTGGAATAAAAAATTTATCTTTAAAGAAACTGTGCCTGTGGACAGCAGCTTCAGCCATACCATAGAGTTTCAGCCTGCCATTTGACATCCTGTCCTATGGATTTTGGACTTGCTTAACTAGCTTGCAGATGGGTGCTGTGGAGAGTGGCCAGAAACCAGCAGTTACAACAGAAAAGCTATTGTGAGCCAGGCCACCTCACCAGAGCACAGCAGGAAAATGTCTGCAAGCAACATTTCTAACACATTTCTTGTAAACAATCCCAAGAAGGCATGGATATATATAGTCTTTTGAAGACAAGGAAACCTAAAGGACAGGGAGGATTCATTAAGTTGCCTTCTGAGCTGAGCTTTACCATTTTGTCCTATCTGAATGCAAATGACCTCTGTTTGGCTTTATGTGTTTGGCCAGATCTTCTCTAGCAAGGGCTGTGCAAATCCACTTGGGGTCACTGTTCCATATATAATAAGAACCCACCTCTAGGATTTTCTTTTAGAAAATCGTATATGTAGCTGGATGAAGGTAGCCTCACCTTCAATGCCAATCCAGATGAGGGAGTGAGTTACTTTATGTCCAAGGGTAGACTAGATGATTCACCAAAGGAAATGGCAAAGTTTATCTTCTGTTCAAGAACACTAAATTGGAAGAAACTGAGCTAATTTTTTATTCTACTTTTCATTGATCTCAATAGCCCTCATGTGAAGAATAAAATGTTAAAAAGAGAATATATTCAAAATACCTGTCATGCTGCTCAAAACATTAGTGAAGATTTTGTAGGGTACCTTTATGACAACATCTACATTATTGGCCATGTGGCTGCATAAAAGCACAAGTGCTAGGACTTCAACTTTTAACTTCAAACTAAACCTACCCAAGAACTTATTTCTAGCAGATATGGGGGTTACATTAGGGCTGGACATTCTGGCCTCTGCACACAATCATGCTTGAGTGTACAACCTTTATTTCTTTCACTATTTTCTCTTTTAGTAATTTCCTTGGGGAACCAAAGAATTTTGCAGAATTATTCTTACTGTGTTTTGCACAAAGCAGAGCCATTGTCTGACACAGCTATTTAAGAATGTTTAACTGACATTATGGTCTAAAAGATGGTGCATTTGTGTATTAGATTTGCCTGAAAAACTTTATCCAATTCCATTGTTTTATAAAATACCAAGTAATGTGTACATATTTAACTATAAAGAGATTTATAATTATTTTATTGTAAAAATTTTAACTAAAATTTTTCCTTTTCTCTTAAAAAAAAGAAAAAAATTGTCTTTAGAATACATGAACCAAATATATAAATAAAAAAAATTTTCCCTCTCACATTTTACTAAAGTAATATTTAATATAAAGTTAATATATAAATTGATTAAGAAAAATTAAAGTACGTAACAAATTGTTTAAATCACATGAAATATACACTAAATTGTAAATGGCTACCTCTTTTAATTAAAAGTAAGTCAAAATAATTATCATTAATTAACCTCAATTGACTTAAAAATTCAATCAAAGGCAACTTACTCTATATCCAATACCATAGATGGACTGGATTGCTCTTTATCTTGTTCATCATTATAAAACAAAATTTTTTTGCTGCTTACCACAACATACTGAAATGAGAAAAAATGGAGAAGAGTTACAAGAGCAATACTAACTTGGTTCAAAGTGATAAGCATGTTATTTGTCATTTATGTCTAAATTACATTGTCATTAATCTAAAATCTGTGCTAATAATATAGCAATTAATCAATACAAGTTCTATGCTTTAAAAGAAAACATACAACAAAATATCAATTAGAAAAGGCATATGGTACCTGTTTCTTCCAGCCATATCTTTTGATATTTCCTCTATTTGGTATTGAAAGCCAACCTTCAATTCTTGACTCTACAATAATAAGAATATATAGTATTCAATCTTAAATAGTAACAAAAGGGAAAAGTATGACAAGTTTTCTGACAGCATGCAGCAACAGGCATTTGAACACAGCTAAATGAATAAGTGCTATAATTTGCTCTTTCATGCTTCAATCACAAATTAACTTTAATGGCCACACAAATACTGCAG
>JAQZBX010015407.1:0-37572 GCA_029593785.1 Cabassous unicinctus
GAAACGTAAATAAGAAGTCTTTAAGAAGTAACCCTCTCACAAAAGTGCCACACCATCCTGTCACCAAATCTCTTTCACTTCACCCCTAGTAGACAAAATTCCTCAGATTCTAACTTCCATCAGATCACTCACAGTTTGATTTTCTAGTTTCCAACTGATAGCCATTAGAAGGAAAGTATTACACTCAATGAAGCTATTACAAAGGTAGACACACTGACATCCATGAGATATGCCAATGTGACAGTAAAGAAGAAAAAAATGAACTATAAAAGTAACCCTTGCAGCTCCATCTTATATTTGGCACCATTTAATGAAAGCATCAGCAGATAGTATATGCTTGAGGGCATCATTGCATTATGAAATGCTATCATGGTTATTTATACTGATGAAGTTTAAGGAAAGGAAAGGTAAAATGTTTAAGTGTCCTTTTTTGGGGAGAGGTAGGGATATATACATTAAAACACTTTAAAGATATACAGGCATTCATCCATTTATTCAACAAATATATGTTTAGCATCTTCTATTACACACACTTGCTAAATGTAGGGACTGCAATATAAAACACACAAATCTTGCCCTCAAATTTATTAGAGTTTGGATCGGGAATGCAGAAAATGACAATTTGCTTTTATAAGTATTATTAATGTGATGTATGTAGAGCATGGAAATCACCACCCCACATGATGCTTTTATGAAGATTAAACAAAAAAAACCCAAACCTTTTCTTCCTTGAACATACCCTAACACCACAGAGCATGGCTTGGTTAGAGCAATGCAGGCTGGATTTTTGTCCCCATCTACCAAGAAACCTTGGGCAAGGATAACTTGCCCTAATGTATGTTGTGTCAGGGTACAGGGTATGATGAGGACGTTTAAGCCAGTCTGAGAGTTATAGAGGAGGACTTGATGATGATTGATAACAGCTGAGGGAGACAAGCATTAAAAATGAGCATAAGTATAATATGGGAATTAAACATTGTAATGAAAGCATAATCAAGGTATATGCACAGGGAAACATGTAGCTTATATTGCATAGGCGACACTTTGAGGCATCTGTGATGAACCTGGAAGAGTAATTAAAAGTTAACCAAGTAAAGAGGAATGAAAGGATTTCTAGGCTTAAAAGCAATTATCTTTGATATTTTGTGTTTCAAAGAGTAATGTAATCAGCTTTTTAAAAAGCTTGGTTTTCCAAAATCCTTGTAGTCCCTATAGACATCACTAAATACACCAAAGTAGCTCACAGCATGCGTACTTATTCCTGTCAGATGTTGGGTGGTTGTTGTTGAGCTGATTAATTTAAATTAATCTATGCTGAATCTGAGCATAATTATAGTAAAATTTAATTCCATATATAAATGAAGATAAAGAAATCTAGTTTTATATTTGAATGGGTTGCCTTATCCGTGAGAGGCAAAAGAACAATGATTGGTCCTATGTTGTTTCTTCTTCAATTCTTTTTATTTTCAAATATTTAAGGGAGACCTAATCTTATCCTTGCTTCTAAACCCACATCAATTCACACTTTGTTCATGAAAGTCCCTGTAAGTGGAATTTCCTAAAAACAATATATATATTTTTGTGATTGTCTCTTCTTCAAAATATAAAAGCCATACTGAATATCATTAGCTTTGAAACAGAGTCCACTTAGTTTAGAATATGTAATGAAATGGACCAAAGATATGGTCCTATATATTTGGCAAATAATAAAACAAGTCTAGACTTATATAAGGAGGGACTTTATTCTACAAGACTTTTGCATTAGGGAGAGGAATACTATTGCAATAGGGAGAATGCTGTGTTCTTAAGATCCACACACATCTCAAAGGTCAGACAGAATGGCTTTTCTTTTACAGGGAGGAGCAAATAAAGCTGAAAAAAACAGAGCATAGGGGAGTGGGATGAGCATATGTCATGAACGGGCAGTTGAGCAGAAAATAATCTTTCTTTGCAATCAGTTAATTCTCAGAGAGGAACATTAATGGAGATTATTACATGTTCCAAATCTTGCTTATGCTCCCAAAGCTTTCGTAAACTCAAGGGTAGGTCAAAATTCTGGGGCCTGGGGAAAGAAGACAACTTAACTAAAGTTTGGTCAAGTCAGAGTTACTGGATATTTTGTCCAGATCACTCACTGGAGACAAAAGGTTCAGCTAATCATTTCTGTGACAGTGAATGGGAATTTGGAGGGTCTGTATCAGGCTTTGTCATAGATAAACAAGGAGTTCATCCACGGTCTTAACTAAGTCATATGGGGAAGGGTGGTTCTTTGCCATAAACCATTTCCATCATGGTAAAAGGATGGTGGGAATTTCTTAACCATCACTGTTGCCAGGGCACAGAGGCTCAGGTAAATTTTAATGTTACCCTATTAAAGCATAGCCAAAAGTATATTAGACATTTATCACCAATTTTGAATCCATAAATAAGCAATTTAATGAATAATACATAAACTTCAATTCTATACAAGTTAAAAATAAATGAACTATTAACCATAATCTCACTTACCACCAAAATCGCTGTTGTACATTCTAGATATGGTTAATAGTATAAATATAAGAATGTTCTTCTTTCAAAAAGTGCTAAGAATATGGTGATATATGGGAAAATTATGACTAATGGAACTTATGTATGATAGTTAACAGTAATATTGTAATATTTTTGCAGCAGTGGCAAAGAAAATATATCAATTCTCAGGGAAAGCAATAGATGGGGATAAGGGGATATGTGATTTTTCCTTTTGGAGTAATGAAAACATTCTAAACTTGATTGAGGTGATGACAGCACAACTCTTTGATGAAAATGAGAGCCACTGAGTGAACACATTGACTGGATTGTACAAAGCATGGGTCCTCATAACACATGGAATCCAGTGGTGGAAGATGGACTGTGATTAACAGAGTAAATATGAGAACATTCTCTCATGAACTATAACAAATATAAAATACTGACATAAGATGTTAATAATCGGGTGGATTGGTGGAAAAATACACCAAATGTAAGTAAGATGTGGGCTATAGTTAGTAGCAATATTTTGACAATGCTCTTTCATAGTTTGCAACAAATGTTTCACAACATTGCAAGGTGTTGATGTTGGGGTGATGTATGGGGGCCCTGTGTGATGCTAAGTATGTTTGTTTTGTAAGTTCACAACTTTACTGTACACTTATTATCTATGTGTGTTTATGTATGAATGATATATTTTGATAAAATTTTATATAAAAATAAAATTTACTGATCAGTCAAAATAAATAAATGAACAACAGAAAATAATCCTGACTTACGATATTACAATTTTGGAGATGTTGGAGAGACAAGGGTGAGTACTGCTTCTAATGAATAGGACTTGTGTGGGACACTTAAAAAGTCTGAGCTCTAGTTATGGCTTAGAGCATTTGGCTTGAGATTGCATTGATCCAGTTTCAATTATGCCATGGAATCCCAAGTTAATTTTCAGTTTCCTTTCCCTAAACAGAGCCATGGGGGTCAAGAGGGCAGCAAAACCGAGTCACGATTACCAGTGCAACCATTCAGACAACATATACCACAGACTGAGGGGGTAATTTTGGAGTGTGAGCTTCCTCTGTCTTGTTGCCAGAGAGGGTAGTGGAGGCCACTGCACCTAACAAATTGGTCTCTTTCACTTTGAAAATGATGGATAAATATATTAAGTCCCAGAATGTCATGTAGGGGCTTTCTCCGGAATACGTCCTTAGGAAGTACTTATCCCCTATTCCTTAGATATCAAAGCTATTATCTTATAAAGCATTTATTAAATTACTCTCTTTTGTTATATCCTGCCATACATAAATATATATAATATTATATATTATATACATAATTGTACATTTGTATATGTATGCTCTATACTATATACATAATATACAATGCATATAATATACAATGCGTTATATTATTTATATTATATATGTATACATATTTCTTCAATGCATTTATAAACTTTTATTGGGCAGATAATATTTTTATAATTTCACGGTGATCCTGTATCCTGTTTGTTTTCAGAACAGTCTTAAATTCAATTATTCTTTCATTTTCCTTATAAACTGCATTTGTATTTTTCAGATCATATGTTCAGAACTTTGATAAAATGTTTTCTCTATTCATATCCCTCACATCACCTAACACACCACCAACCATATCCTCTTTTTCTTCATCCCAAAGAAGATGATCTTATCCAAAATCATAGTACCAATGAATTTTAGTTCAATATCTAGTTAATAACTGCTACTGTTACTGACATTGTTGTACTTAATATGTTTAATTCGTAAACTTTTCTTTTTGTTTTTTATACTTTGCCTGTTAGATTAGAAATTCCATGAATATGGGGTTATCTTTCAAACCCTCCCTCAAAGACCAGTACAGTGGCTTGAAAATAATAAAAAGGATAAGTTTATTTTGTTTCTCAAATAGCTTTGCAAATTTGCTTCATTAGTATAATCTTTTAGTTTCTTTCTGATATTTGATTAGTCAGTTATATTACTTATAAGCATGGATTATTATAAAGCATAGGGCACAAAATTTTATGTAATTCAATTCTCTCATTTCATTGATGAGGAGCCCAAGGCCCAGAGAAGTTAAGTTTTTATCTAAATAGCCTGTTTACCTAATAAATTTGTCTAAGTGGGTAACATGTAATACACAATTTTCAGATGACTGCTTAATTTAAGTAAATGGGTTCATCGTTTCCTCATATACTTAAATGGATTCATGACCCTCCTCCCAAATGGTTAAGGAGCTTTGACCTTAGATGGTTTCTAAGGCGCTCATAATTTTAACATGATGTATCTTAAGTTCTATATTGTTCTATATACTCATGCAAATGAAATTAAAAGTTGAGATAACTATTTAAGCAATTTAAATTTTAAGTGCCAGATAACTCAATTCAAAGTGCCAAAGTATCTAGAAAAATTGCCTAAGTTCTTTAATTTATAATTATAATATACCTTTGATGAAGTCATTGTTGCATAATAAATATTTCTACCCTGACCAAAGTGCTTTACAATTATAATAAATGAATGATCATTTGCAAGATTGAGCCCTTCAGGCCATAGATAACCTGCTACAATCTCAGTCACAGGAGATGCCAGCCAAATGCTTCTGCATCAGTAGCAGTCAGGAATAATTTGAGAACTCATGCCAGCAAAGAAAGACATATCTCCTTCTAGAGGAACACAAGGACGTAAGTTATTTGGAGGTAACACTTAACCTTAAACGTGCTTTTCAGTTAACTAGTTAATCTAAACTGCTAGTATCATGGATCAAAAATAGGTGCAGGTACACATAACTCATACATTAAAGTAGCAGCTCTTTGGGGTAAGCAAATAGAAAAATATTATAGAAATGTATAATTCACAGACATGAAAGTATTGTAAAAATAAATTAAAAATTGCAAGATTTGACATTACTTTACCTCTGTTCAGAGGCCATATTTGTCAATTTGAAGTCCTTTCAGGAACAAAACAAAACAAGCAAATAACAACAAAAGTTCATGTCATGGACTTTCTTAATTGAGAGAAAACATAAACATAAGAGAAGATATTATACACATTTTACAGTAGTCTGCTAATTCCACTTAGGATTAGTTTAATAATCATTGACCTGTGAAATCACTTAAATTCACTGAGAGCCTTACTTCCATTTTCTATAAAAGTTGGACAAGACCAAAAAGGTCTAATTTGGTATGAAGGACAGAAACTCAATTTCCATTGATGCTTTTGTAAAGACTTTCTAGTGATCTCCACTCTTTAAGGAATAAAATTCTAGTGCAGCTCAGTACACTGTTAAGAGAAGATTGTTTTTTTTAATTCTACACTTTGGGTCTGAATCAAAATTAATGATACTTTTGACTATGATTTGTGAGATATAAAGGTGAAAAATACGTAATCATTTCCTTCAATGACCTTACCATTTAATATTAGAATCAACCATGTGAATTGGTTCACATTAATTGGTGAATTGGTTCACATTTAATCCAACATTATTGGATAAAATAAGACTAAGAAGTATAAGTATGCTCAATATTATGTGGAATCATAAAATAAAGACTGAGCAATTCTGTTAGAGAATAAGCAAAGACTTAATGAGAAGGTAACAACTTCAGCTATTGAAATATAATTGTGATACATTGTTGAGTTAGGGAATGACATAGAAAGCAGGACATGTTTTAATAAAGAATTATTATATGTCTGAGTGTTTTTAGAAAAAAAAATAGAGAGTAAACAGAATGCTAACAGTGATTATTTCCAGGTAGATAAATAACAGGTATTTTTTCTTCTGTTTTGAGTATGTGCATTGTAATTGTCTAAAATGTGTATCATTACTTGGATATTTATAAAGTAACTTTGTGCAGAATTTTCATATCCCCCAAATTAGGAGAAATTATAGACCCCTACACTCAGTACTGATCAAAAGCCATCCCTGGATTGTGCTTAAGAGTGATTTGAAAAATGGAACTTGATCTATAACTTGCACTATATACAAATATTAGCTTGAAATGTTTTATAGATGTAAGTGTAAAACCAGGGACTAGAAAACTCCTAGAAGAAAATGGAAGAAAATATCTATAACCTTAGATTAGGGGAAATTTTCCTGAATATTAAATAAAAGCATGATTCATCAAAAAAAGGTAAATTAAATTTTCTCAATATTTAAAAGGTCTCATCTTCAAAAAAACCTAGTTCAGAGAAAGAAAAGACAAACCAGAGACTGTGAGAAAATATTTGCAAAACATATATCTTATAAAGATTTTTATCTGGAATATATAAAGTATTATTTAAAAAATTAAAAACTCCAATTTAAAAAATGGACAAAAGGTTTGAATAGACAATTTATTAAAGAAGATATGTGATGAAAAATAAGCACATAAAAAGGAAAAGACACTAAGCATTATTAGACATTATTTGAATGCAAATTAAAATCACAATGTGCTATTTTCAACACTTACTAGAATGGAAAACATAAAACTGAAGAAAACTATCAACACCAAGTGGTGTAGAAAATGTGGAACAATTGGACCTCCTATACATTACTGGTGTGAATAGTACATCTTGGTGATTTCTTATAAAATTAAACTCAGCCGTCCTAGTAGGTATTTGTCCAAGAGAAATAAAATTTAGACTGCTAAAATTTATAGTGGCTTTATTTGTTGTGCTGGTTTGAGTATTTTCTGAATCCCAGAATATTGTATTCTTATGATAACCCATTCCTGTATATGTAAGTCTATTGAATGTAGGACCTTTTGGTTAGATTCAGTTAAAGGACCTCTTGATTAAATCACTTTTCAGCTTTAATTAGATCATTTTGGTTAAGGGCCTTTGATAGATTGCAGGACCCTGGGTGGGTCTTAATCCTCTCACTGGAGTCTTATGTAAACAGAAGACTGAAAACAGAGACACACAGAGTGTGGCACTTTGAGGTTATTTTTATAAATCCGCCCCCCCTGCCCTCCCCCCCCCCAAAGAAACTGGTCTTTTCCTCTGGGTGTGATGTCCTTTGATTGTATTAGATTCAATGAGGGGCCTCTGATTAAATTTACTTGATAAAATCAATTTAGGGCTTTTGATTAGGCTACATCAGTAAGGTATAATTCAGGTTGAGTTCTTGTCCTCTTTGGCCTATATAAACAGTCACTCACTTAAGGAGACACACAGAAGAAGATAAACAGAAGAGGAGAGAACTTGTTCATTTCAGTCCTGCCATATGATAGAAAGGAAAAGGCCCAAACAGCTAAAGTCCCTGGAAGAAAGAGGAGCCATTTGCCTGAAAGTTTGCAGCTGAAGAGAACAGAGCTTCTGAGCAGCTGAGAAGGCCTGAGAGACCAAGCAGACATTGCCCGCCATCTTGCTTCAACATGTGGTGACAGACTTTGGTGAGAAAGCAGCTCTGAGTTGGACTCTTTAGGGCCTTGAAACTGTAAGCTTTTACCCCAAATAAATACCCTTTATAAAAGCCAACAGATTTCTGTTGCTTTGCGTCAGCATGCCTTTGGTTGACTAATACACAGAGAAAGAGAGCTACCATTTAACCCTATCACATGAGAGAGGACTCCAGGATCACCTACAACCACAGAAAGACAGAGAAACCCCTAAGAGGCTGAGAGAGAGGCAAGAGGCTGGAGTCAGCAAAGCAGCCTGAAGCTGAGGAGACATATACCAGGGAGAGTTAGCAATACACCTGATTGCCCTCAGCTGAGCTCCGGGAGAAAGTGAGCTTGGAAGAGAAAGCAGAGACCAGATGCCATTTTGCCTTGTCACATGGTAGGAGTCCAGGGTCTGCCAGAAGCTGGCCTTTGGTGAGACTGCATCTCTGATGATACTTTGATTTGGGCATTTTCACAGCCTCAGAACTGTGATTTTACCATAATAAATTCCCTTTATAAAAGGATTTTGCATTGGCAGTCTGTGGCAAACTAAAACATTCATAATCACCAAAAATGAAATATAATTCAAATTGCCTTCTATGGGTGAATAAACTCTAGTATATTCATATAATGGACTACTAGATAGCAATAAAAACAAGAAATTACTCATATGCTCAAAAACATGGATGAATCTAAATTGTATTTCTAAGTAAAAGCACCCAAATTTAAAAGGGTAACAGGCAAAACTGTAGAACTAGAAAATTGATGAATGGTTGCGAAGGGTTGGGGATGAGGGGAGGGGTATGACTACAAAGAGGGATAAGGGAATCTTTGAGATGATGGAACTATTCTGTATCTTAATTGTGATGAAGATTACACAACTCTACGCCTTTTAAATTAAGAACTGTATGTACACTAAAGCATGTGTATTTTACTACATATCAATTATACCTCAATAAAAATGCAAAACAAAAACTTAAATGTATAAAATATAGTATAAATTAATTAGTACCTAAAATGTATAATAAATTTTAAACAATTCTGGCTTGTGGTTAGCAAGCAAATGATTAATTTGTGATTCTGGACAGCAGAAGTATGGCCAGTGTTTAGGAGGAAAACTGAAGCAAAGTTTTGCTCAATAAAAGAAATCTCTGATAATTAAACTATCAGTAATCTCTGGTAATTAAGAATCATGGTAAATGGAGTAAACTTAGTTGTCTGATGACAATTGTTCTGCTAAGAGGCAGAAACTCTAAATGCTATACAGAGGCAGTTTTATTAAATGTTTTTCTAAGGAAGAGGCAAAAACTCTAAATGGTATGCAAAGGCAGTTTTATTCAATCAAATGAGTTTCAGGTTATATTAAAT
The DNA here is from genome assembly GCA_029593785.1 of Cabassous unicinctus. Lineage (NCBI taxonomy): Eukaryota > Metazoa > Chordata > Mammalia > Cingulata > Chlamyphoridae > Cabassous > Cabassous unicinctus. The sequence goes on from JAQZBX010015407.1 coordinate 9,248, forward strand.
GACTATAACAATTGAGCAATCACAAAAAAGAAGAGTAATCAATTAAAGACATAGGAAAGAATGAAAGTATATACAATCACTCCACAAATCAGGAGAAAATTCAGCATCTGAACTCTCCTGTGGCTGGGGAGCCCCTTTGCAGTCGATCAGAGTCCTGATTGGAAAAAAGGTCCCAGGCAAAACATCCCCTCTTGGGTGAGGCTCCGACTGGCAGCTTAGGGACCATCCCTTTTAAGGAGTTTCTAACCTCAGAGCTCCAATGAATCTTGCACCTCCTGAGGAATTGATTTCATCAAAAGTAACCGAATCCATCCATTGGTGGGGTGGCCAGCCCTCCACAGGAGAGACGTGGTGTCTCGAGGAGTCTTTATTCTATTCTATTATGGTACACTGAACAGGAACTTAAAGGTTTTTAGCTTTTAGTTTTACAGGGGATACAAACAGGATTATAAATATCACGTCTGGTGACTTGCTCCTATTAAACATTTATTTCTGGGAAACAGATGATGGGGTTGCCTGCATAGCAGTGTTATAACATTCCTAAGGACAAAGAACAAGGTAAACATTCACAAGTCTAGGTTAAAACAGCAGAGACTGTTGATTAGAAAGCTTATGAATTCACAATTCTTAATAATAATTTTCTTATAGTACATCACAATTTACCATAAATATTGAGGAGGAATTTGGAAATGCAATTGTGAATTGTATTGGATAATCCAATTCTATTCCACATACAAATTTCTGTAATTCTATGATTTTTAAATTTTAAATTTCTCAGTCAAGCAAAGAAAATTTAGGTGCTGCTGTTTTATCAAGCCCTCTCCAATGCTCATAAGGGCAGAGAGATGATCACAGCAGAGAACATAGAATAAAAATAGGCTTGGAGCACTGCAAGGGGCATTTTAAATTGTATTAATTAGAAAACACTTTGTAAGCTTGGGGAGGGTAAAGGAAACATGAGACAAGCAAGCAAGCATCATCCAATCTCATAGGAGAAGGGTGCAAAAATAACACGTTTCCTTTACTTTGGAGATTTTTCAGTGTTTCTTTTTAGTTTGATTATTTTTTATCTTTTCATGTTATAGTGGACAAAGAGACTATGGGCAGATGGTAAACTACCTCAATGAAATGATTCATCAGTGCTACTCGCATTCCTAAACACAATGATGAATTATCACCTAAATTTGTGTATCATCTAAACTTACAGTATTAATTTTGAGGGTTATCATACCAATACCTTCTAATGTTATACAGAAATTGATATTATCTCCCTTCTTAATGAGATTTCATAACTGGAGGCATAATACAATTCCTTACAGATAAACATTTTTATCTGTTTTTCACACATTTGATGGTATAATTTGGAATTTCCTTCTGGTAATCTGCATTGAATTTTTCCCCACCCTTTCATTACAGTTCCCTGAATTGTATTCACTGTGTAGTTTGCATATATATTTTCAATGCTAAACACACCACACACATGCACTTCAAAGGAAAGAACGCAATTGAGTTCTTCATAGTTAATAAGAATGCATGTAATATACCTAGCACAACACAGAGCATAGTTAAATGTTGACTTAATAATGACATTTTATCTTGACCAAATATATACAAACATATATATAAACATACATATATCTGAATAATACTTCTTAGAACAGAAAAATATTCTCAAAGAGAGCCACACAGAATTAGCTCTTTTGTTCTTACAAGATAGGACCTTTCCAACTTCAATACATACCTCTTTAGATTCATTTTATACCTCCCACAAAACTTATTGGCCTATAATAATAATGTCAATTATAGTAAAGTGAAAAATAGCTTATTTAATATCAATTTGTCACATTATATTCACTATTCTGTGATATAACTAGATTTTCTATGGATATTAGTTTAAGTTCATAAATTGGATTTAAACCTATGACACAATAATTAATGGATAAAATATCATATAATTGTCAATTATTCTGATTTAAAAACAAGGGGATTTTTAAAATATTTAATCCAAATTAGTCTGTGATAGAGAACACTATCAACTAAAAGAAAAAAACAAACAAAAAACACAGAAGAGACTACTCATTCCAGTTACTTGAAAAACTAGGACTAGATCCTTAAGTTCTGATACTTAGTCTGTTTTTCTTCATATTTCACTTGTCATATATTTTCATATATTTTCAAAATAATTCTATGTACCAAAAATTTTATTATCAACCTAACTTTACAGGATACAAACCTGATACATGTAATAATTCTGTGATTTTCTCATGGTCATGTATAAGTAACTGATGAGGTACTTCTACCACAGAAAATCTTGTGAGACATTCTTTTATTCGTAAAAATGTATATATTCATGTTTGTGAGGCTTCTGTAATAGTCTTACCTTACTTTGGGCTCTGAATCAGAAACAAGTTCAGTTTTATATAATATAATACACAAAAACACAGTGGCTTAAATATGTAAAATTCTATCATGTCATTAATTCAAGGCTAGTGTAGTGCTTCATACTTAACAGGGTCCTAAGCCCCTTCCATACACCTGCTCTTAGCACCAACTCCCAACTGCAAGGTCACTTAATGTTCCAAAATGGCTGTTGGCACTTCAGTCTTCACACAAGCATTACAGGCATCCACAAGGAGGAAGAGTGGGAGGGCAAAGGAACAACCCATCTAGCTGTAAGCTTTTCAAGTAGCGTTGAGCTGCCACATGATGTGGTGGTCAATTAGGACAATGAGCCAAATGGAACCTACTTTCAAGCAAGCCTTTATTCACTTACTGTGAGAGTGGAAGCAACAGGAAAAGGTGGTGTCTGATCCTTAGCGTTGCCCTTTCCCACGGAGCAGCACTGGGTGAAGTTCAGGTGGATGCAACACAGACTGGGGATGTTGTATCATTGCTGAGGAATCCTAAACAAAAGCTACTGCCTTTTTATGGACTCTGAAACCAGGGTTTGGGAGATGGGAAGGGTTATGAGTGGAAAAGTACTGAGTCAGAGTGGAGAAAACAGCCTCAACTGTGGCCTCTGATCAGAAAGCTTTCTTATAGAGGTGCCTGGGCTAGGAATGCAGGTAAGCATATAAGAATCACTGGCCCAGGGATATGGGGATGGGCACTGAGACCTTAAATGTCACTCCTTCCAGAAAACTTCAAAAACTGTGCTATAGGTCTGGTGTGGGGAGGGCAGCTTCCCTCTGAGAGATCTACCAGGCATAGCCTTGTAATTGCCTATATCAGGCCTGAATGAGCGCACAAAAGATTTTGGCCTGGAGCCAGATTCCTCAACCAACATGCCTCAAAGTACCATCCCAAAATCTCCATTCATAAGAATTTTCCATTTTTCTCACTAAGAACATAATCATGTAGTCAAGCCCAGATAGATGCAAGGGGCAGTAGGAAAATAGTCTATTAGCTGGGTCATTGCTACCCTGAATAAAAATGTGGATCAGTTACTGCGATAGTTAGGCTCATGTGTCAACTTGGCCAGGTAATGATGCCTGGTTGTTTAGTTAAGAAAGCATTGGCCAAATTATTACTGTAAGGGCATTTCCTGAACTTAATTCATCAGTAAATTGATTATATCTGCAATCAACTGAGGCAATTGCCCTCAGCAATGAGAGATATCCAATCAGTTCAAGGGGAGAAGTGATGATTTTAGCAGTCAGAAGGGAGTATTTCTATCTCTACTTCAGCCAGCCAGCTTCTCTTGGAGAATTAATAAAAAAAAAAACCTTCACTGGAGTTCACAGCTTTCAGTGGGCTGTATGGAATTTGGACACTTGTGCAACCCCACAGTTGTGTGAGACAATTTTATAAAATCTCATAATATTCACAGATAAAGAGAACCCTAAAAGTTACTAAAAAGGAAGAGAAGAAAAATAAGCAACTCTGCCAAATAATTTCTATTTGCCCATCCAGATCTACTCCCCATCATTGTCTACCCTTTAATCCCTGGGAGGCAGACTTGAAAAAACTACATCAGGGCAGTCTTACCTACTGGCTGTCAAATAGGTTTAGCCAATGGGAGATAAGCAGAAAATTGAAGGACAAAGTTAGTAAGAGGTCTGGGCATTTACTCCCCATGCTCCTTCCTTGCCAGCCTATGATTCAGTGGCAGCTGCGCTCAACTTCCTAAAGTCACTGCTTCTATGGGACCACGCTTTCCTACAGTTAACAGCTGCCTCCAAGGCTAGATGTGGTAATTGCTTTGATAGTTCGGAGGTGATCTACCATCCTTCACCTGGCCACACATTTATGAAAAGTACTCTCAACACAATTTCTTCAATCACTCCTTGTGAGTGTTCCTCCTGTTTATTCTGGGACAGTGACTAACAATCTCTGGCTTGGCTTCCATAACAGTTTTTCTCAAATTTAATGTGCATGCAGATCAGTTGGAGAACCTGATAAAAATGCCTTGTTATTTCAGTAGGGAGGAGTGCTGAGATTCTGCATGTTCCCAGCTGTTAGACACAGTGTAATGTGATGAATAGCATTACTGTCAGCTCCATAGAAGTTAGTCAATGAATACATATTGATTTGCATACTTGATTTACTAAAATATTTAGAGCAAATAAAACATATTTCAAAGAGCTGCTTGTTATAGTTCTTCAGTGTAGGCTGAATGGATATTGTCATAGCTCTATAAAATCAATTTAACAAAGGAATAAAGCCTCTAGATTTTAAATCTCTAGCTTAAAGTTTAAATTTTAGAGGAGCTAAAGGAATAAATGTATTGCATTTCTTTCAGGCTCAGTATATAATCACTGTGGATTAAGGATATTGTTTTAGTTTCCTGGCTATGAAAACAAATACCATAGTAATTCACCACACCTAGACTTGCAAAGTACTATACTATTACTTTAATTTTCTAGCTGTTACCATTTATAATCATTCCACTCAATTCGTCCTTTCTTATCTTGTCTTCCTTGACTTATCTCCTGAGGCTAATTGATGCTTTCTATTTTTCTGTAATCCTTCTATAAATATCTTAGCATAAAGTTTTGCATATCCTCACTTATGGAATAGTGTGGCCTCACGCACTGGAAGTGCGGGTCCTGGTTATCAGTACAGTTCAATATAACATAGATAATACTTGATTATAAATATCTCCATTTCAATTCCTTAAAGGTTATTGGACAAACAGTCACAATATTAAAAAATCTTTATGAATTAAATATGTGGTCATTCCCTTTTTTAAAAAAAATAATAGCTCATTTAGCATAAAAATACACTTAATTCATTTTTAAGATTACTATCAGTTCTATGGAAGTTAGGCTTTTCTGTTTTTCTCAGGAAGTTAACTATTCTTATCATAAAAAACAATGTAGAAGAAGATGACCAGCAAGATGGTGGCAGAGTAAGTAGTTCCAAGAGTCGACTCCTGCTACAGGGCAGTTAGTAACCACCCAGAGATAACTAAAGCACCTGTTTGGGGGTGCCAGAAGACCAGAAGAGCATCCTGTAACATCCTTGAAAGAATGGAAAAATACTACCCATTTGCAGAGAAGATTCGTGTGTAGAGCACACCACGCCACAGAGGCTGGTGCCCATACTCCACTGGCTGCACAAGCCACCTCAGAAACTATTCCATGGCTGGAATTAGAAGCTCCACTTCCCAAAAATGGGGGAGGAAGAGATGGTTGGGCACCAACTTCAGCTTCTGATTAGTAAATTCAGCAGGCTAAAGTATAATCCTAAGGACAGCTAAAGTTTGAACCTGTCCCATGTCAGAAAGAGACTAGTAACCACCATTTTAACTCCGCCCCCAGCATGAGGGGAAGCATGGCAGACTGAAAATCACAGTGCCTGTAGAGACTAGCTTCTTTCCATCCAGATCGGATTGCAGATCTAGCCTAAGCCCAGCGCCACCTCTAGAGGGAGAAAGCAGGGGGGACCTGCACCAGCCTCTCTGAGAAACTACAGGCTACACCATGGAGGATGCTGCTCATCCTACTCTGGCAGCACAAGCTGTAGCAGGAGCTGATCTGTGGCTGATCTGTGGCTCCGTTTCCCAAAAACTGGGGAGGAAGAGACAGTTGGCCACCGACATCAGCTAGTGATTAGTAAATTCAGCTATCTAAAGTATAACCCTAAGAACAGCTAAAGTTTGAACTTGTCCAAGTTGGAAAGAGGCCGGTAGTTGCCATTTTGACTCCGTCCCTGGCATGAGATGAAGCAGGGTGGACTGAAAATCACAGTGTTGGTAGGGACTGGCTTTTTTCCACTCATATAGGACTGCAGCTGTATCCTAAGCTTCAACCCCACCTCTGGCAGGGAAAAATCTGGCAATACCTGCACCAGTCTCTTTGGGTAACTGCAAGTACATTCGGCCAGCACAGACTGGAATAGTCTACCTGGGAAGTCTACCTGGGAAGTCCACCTGGGAAACAGTGGTCATTTTGGACCTGCACAGCATAGATTTCTGCCCATACCTTCACCTCCATCCCTGCCTCAGGCAGGGGAGGAAGGGGAGTGAAGCTTCATCAGTCTCTCCAGGCAACTATAGACAGACTTGACTTGCATGACTTGGATTATTACAAATGGTTGTGGATCTGTCCCTACCCCTAGCAAAGAAGAAAGGTGGGAAAAGTTTCTTTGGTCCCTGGGGCAATGCAGGCAGCTTGAGCCTCCACAGCTTACAGCACCAACTACTTCCTCAGCTCCTACTACACAACTGGCAAGGGAGAAAAGGAAAGTAAGCTTTAAACTAAAGAGAGAAACTGTACCCAGAATAAATACATCTAGTAAGCCAGATGCCAAGACACCAACAAAAAAACTACAATCCATACCAAAAAACAAGAAGATATGGCTCAGTTAAAGGAACAAGATAAGCCTCCAGATGATATAAGGGAGTTAAGAAAACTAATCATAGATGTTCAAAGAAATCTCCTTAATAAATTTAATGTGATGGTTAATGAGATTAAGGATAATAAGAAGACATTGGATGAGCACAAAGAATTTGAAAGCGTGCAAAGAAAAATAGCAGATCTTATGGGAATGAAAGGTGCAGTAATTGAAATTAAAAATACACTGGAGTCATATAACAGCAGATTTGAGGAGACAGAAGAAAGAATTGGTGGGCTTGAATACATGGCCTCTGAAAGCGAACATACAAAAGAACAGATGAAGAAAAGAATGGAAACAATTGAATAAGGTGTAAGGGAGCTAAGTGGCAGCAAGAGACATGAAAACATGTTTCTCTTCTCCCAGAAGCAGAAGAAATATTTGAATAAAAGGGGCAGAAGGAATATTTGAAGAAATAATGGTAGAATATTTCCCAAACCTATTGAAGGACATAGATATCAATGTCCAAGAAGTACAAGTTGCTCCCATCTGAATAAATCCAGAGACCAACTCTGAGACAAATATTAATCAGATTGTCAAATGCCAACAACAAAGAGAAAATTCTGAGAGAAGCAAGAGAAAAGCAATGCATAACATATGAGGGATACCCAAAAATATTAAGTGCTGATTTCTCACCAGAAACCATGGAGGCAAGAAGGCAGTGGTATGATATATTTAAGACACTGCAAGAGAAAAACTACCAGCCAAGAATCTTATATCCAGCAAGACTGGTTTTCAAAAATGAGGGCCAGTTTGGAATATTCAGAGATAAACAGAAACTGAGAAAGATAATAAGAAAGAGACCAGCCTTGCAGGGTTTGCTACAGTCTGAAAAGAAAAGGCAGGAGAAAGAGGCTTGGAAGAGAGTGTAGAAATGAAACTAAAAGTGTCAAAAGAGTGGTGAAAATAAAATAAGACCGATAAAACCCAAAGGTCAAAATGGGTGAAATAAGAACTGCCTTTATAGTAACAAAACTGAATGTTAATGGATTAAACTCCTCAATCAAAAGAGACAGACTGGCAGAATGGGTAAGAAAATATGAGCCATTATATGCTGTCTGCAAGAGACTCACCTTAGACCAAAGAAAACCAATAGATTGAAAGTGAAAGCCTGGAAAAAGATATGCCACACATGCAGTAACCAAAAAGAAAAAGCTGGGATAGCTATACTTATATTGATGAAACAGATTTTAAATGACACTAGTAATGTGCAATCTGAGGAGCAAGTCAAGGAAAGAAATTCCATTTACAATCATGACTGAAAATAATCAAATATTTAGGCATAAACTTAACCAAGGATGTAAAGCACTTGTATTCGGAAAAGTAAAATGCATTGTTAAAAGAAATAAAAAAAAGAGATCTAAATAATTGGAAGAGCATTTCATGCTCATGTATTGAAAGACTAAATATCATTAAGATGTCAGTTCTACTCAAATTGATATATAGATTCAATGCAATCCTGATAAAAATTCCACCAGCATTTTTAAACAAAAAATGGAAAACAACAACTATCAAATTTATTTGGAAGGGCAAGGGATCCCAAATAGCCAGAAACATCTTAAAAAGGAAAACAGAAGTTGGAATACTCTTATTTCTGGACTTTAAATCATATTACCGAGCAAGCAACAGTGGTAAAAACAGAATGGTACTGGCATAAAGACCAGTGGAACCAAACTGTTGGCTCAGAAACACATCTATGGTCAAGTGATTTTTGACAAGCATGTCAAACCTACCCAGCTCAGGCAGAACAGTCCATTCAACAAATGGTACTGGGAGAACTGGATATCCATAGCCAAAAGAAGGAAAGAGGACCCCTATCTCACATCTTGTACAAAAATTAACTCAAGATGGATCAAAGACCTAAATATAAAAGCAAGAACCATTTTAAGCTTGTAGAGGAAATTATAGGAAAACATCTTCAAGACTTGGTCATATGTGGTAGATTCTTAAAGTAGATAAAAGGAGGGCTGAGAAGGACTACTGATGGTTAACATATGTTAGTGTTAATTAACTGTACTGTAAAGGTGTGGAAATGTGTAGTGTTGATAGTAACACATTATAGTGAATAACAGCTGGTTTTAAACGTGAATGTGGCTAGAAAGGGTAGTCTAGGGTTGTGAATGTCAATTGAAAGAAAGCAAGGGAATAATCTAGGGATTGAATAACACAGTGAACCCAGAGGGGGATGAGAATTGTGGTTGATGATACAGATGCAAGTGTCCTTTGTGAGCTAGAGCAGATGTTTGTCACTATTGCAGGGTGGTGGGAATGTGGAGAAGCATGGGAAAAATACAACTGGAGTGACCTATGGACTGTGATTAACAGCAATACTTTAATATTCATGCATCTATGCCAAAGATGTACTGTGTTGTTAATGGGAGAATATGGGAAAAGTGTGCCAAATTATAAGTTATGGACCATGGTTTGTAGTAATAGTCTGATGATATTATTTCATAATCTGTAACAAATGTTCCAACATGGCATGGTGTGTTGATAAAGGGTTGTTGTATGGGAATTCTATGCACGTGCATGATTGTTTTGTAAGTTCATAACTTCTATAATAAAAATATATTTTAAAAATAATAATAGGGTGAGTTGGGGGAAAATACACCAAATGTAATATATGGACTATTGTTAGTGATAAGATTTTCACATTATTCTTTCATAATTTGTAACAAATGTCTCACACCAATGCAAGGTGTTGGTGGGAGGTTGATATAGGGGACCCCTGTATGATGTTACACGTTTGCTTTCTAATTTCACAACTTTTTCTATACACTTATTGTTTATGTATGTGCATATATGAATAATATAAAAAATAATTGGATGGGTTTGGGCGAAAATACACCAAATGTAAGATATTTTGGTTAGTAGTAATATTTTGAAGCTGCTCTTTCATCATTTGTTAAAAATGTTTCCCAACCATGCAAGGTATCGGTGGGGAGGGTGAGGTATAAGAGCCCTGTATGATGTTATGTATGTTTGTTTTGTAAGGTCACAACTATTGCTATACATTTATTGTTCTTGTATGTTTATGTATGACTGATATACTTCAATAAATTTTTTAAATGAAAAAAACAATGTAGAAGAGGGATGTTGCTGCCATTGTTACATTTATATACATAATGACAGGTTCTTTACACCTATTACCTTATAAAATTAATAAATATTAATAGGTGCTAATTAAGTAGATTAATAAAAAAGAAACTGAACTTAGTGGAATAAATAAGCATGATACAATTTAGCAAAAAATAAAGTTGAACAAGTATTAGTGAGAAAAGTCTAGTTGATTGTCAAGGATACAAAGAGTTTTTCTAGGGCATTTGTATTTGATGACATAGGAAATGAGGTAATTAGAGTTTGTGGTAGGCAAATACTTCTTGAAGTGGCCCCCTCTCTTCCCAAGTCACACTGGCCAGTACTAAAATGTGGACAGAAAACAATGAATACGGCTTCAGCTCCACCAACAGCAGAAACAGCATCCCCTAGACCCTTTAGTTGAAAGAAGCTTGTGTTTACATATGACCATTAGAGTATGCATCAGAGTGTTAGCCAATCTCTCACTATTTGTCTACCTTTTAGAATCTTGATTGCACCTGCTACTAATTGTGGCAAATTTGATAAATTCCATGTAGACATCATCACAGATTCTCACCATCACTATTTTGAAGTGGAGGAATAGAACTTTAACTGGAAAAATTCTTGCTGCCTAAGGCTATGAATAAATGAATACAATTATGATGAAAGGAAAACAGAGTAGGAAAGAAAAGATAAAGCTGGCAGTAAGAGCACTATACAATATATAGTTACAATTTTCACATTAGCCACTAATTCACAAATTAGTTGTCATCAAAAAGAATAAAGCAAAATCAGTTCTATTATTCAGATTATATTCAGCAATAAAATTTACCATTTACTCTATTTAGGAAATTATTTCATGCCCTGAGAATTACTGAGAAAAATCTACCCCCCAAGAGTTCCCCAGAACATGGCACTGTATAATGTGTGAATAGCATTATTGTCAGCTCCATAGAAGTTATTCAATGAATACATATTGAGTTGCATATTTGATTTACTAAAATATTTAGAGCAAACAAAATATATTTCAAAGAGCTGCTTGTTACAGTTCCTCAGTGTAGGCTGAATGGATATTGTCACAGTTCTGTACAATCAAACAAAAATGCTGCAATTTAAATCTCTAGTTTAAAGTTTAAATTTTAGAGGAGCTAAAAGAATAAATGTATTGCATTTCTTTCAGGCTCAGTATATCATTACTGTGGGCTAAGAATATTGTTTTAGTTTCCCAGCTACTAAGACAAATACCATGCAATGGGTTTGCCTAAACAATGGGGATTTATTGGCTCACAGTTTTGAGCTTAGGAGAAGTCCAAAAATGAGACTTCAGCAAGGTGATGTTTTCTTCCTGAGGACTGTGACTTCAGGGGCTGCCTGTCCACGATTCTTGGTCCTTGACTTTTCTGTCACATAGCAACGTGCATGGCAGTCTCGCTGGCTTCTTTGACTTTCACTCTACCTATAAATGACTCCAGTAATCTGGATTAAATCCCAACCTTTTTCAGGGAAGAGGTCTTATTTGCAATGGTTCCACATCCATCAGAATACAGACCAAGACCAAGAACAGGTCCATTCTGGAGTAAACAATTCAAACCACCATAGATATGCTTCCACAATTGTTGATATTTTCCCAAATAAGAGAAGCAGCTATTGGGAAAGTCACTGGTCTTTGGCAGTACCAGTATTATAGACAAAATGTAGTTTGAAAAAAATTAGTAGAGTTCTCTTATTGAGGGTGAAGACCAATCCTGCCAATTTAATTTAGGATTCATTTCTTTTGAAAGACTATGTTTTAGGTGCTGAGGGGGAATACAAATACGAACTTGTAAACTCTGCAGCTATTGTGAAGGTACAGATTTAATAGGAATGATGAACCCACTGAAGCCAACAATTTTATTTCAAATCAGATCCTTTGGAGCCTATGAAATTATTATATACACATTAAAATTTGTACTCACTCTCTGAATAAGTAAAGTATATTCAAAGAAAGAAACTGAGCCTGACCACTGAGAGAAACAGTATCCTAATGATTTCAATGACCTGAAATAGTTCGCCAAGGAAGTGGTTTATGCAACACACAGTAGGTGGCAAATTGCTCTATATGGAAAACACTTGAATTCTTACACATCAAGACAATTAGGAAGGAATTGATCCTTCAATTCACTTCTATTTATAATGGGCTAAGCTCTACTAAGATATTCAATTACATTTTTCAAATTATTCTAGGTTCCAGTAGAAAATTCAGAGAACCCTATAATAACCAAGTAAAAACATTTACAAGAGTGTCTTGAAATAATTTTCAAGAAGATGTAAACCTTATTTCCTAATAGTTTTGAGGCATGTTAGTATAGTGAAAGGGGTAGGGCGGCTGGCCCTGCAGACAACATGGATGACAGACAACATGACCAACAGACAACATGGCTGATAAACCCCTCCCAGAAACCTCCTGAGAAGGCTGCCAGAAAGACACTGTGAGATTCTGGCCATGAGAATCTCATTTGGAACATGTACTTTTCTTGTTTTCTTTTTTCCTAATAAACTCTTTACTCCCTTGCCTACCCTATGGCATGTCCTTAAATTCTTTAATGTGACATAAGCCAAGAACCTAGAAGCCAAGAAGCCAGAGCCATCAGGTAACAGTTTCACAGAAGAAATGCAGACCTTTATGAGATAATGTAGTTGGTGAGGAAAATGGACAATGTCCATATGGGACACATGCTACTAATAGAATATTAATATTAACATCCTATTCAAATGCAAAGCTGATTTCTTAGCCATTATACAAGATTAGAGAGCTGAACATGAAGTTACTCCCAGTACCTGATTTAAAAGGACTGAATCACAGCAAAACAATTATAACAGGTATTTGAAAGTGATATAATCAGTAGATAATTTCAAAATAAAAATCTATGTATAAATGAAAATGAAATTACTCCTTTATTTCTCTTTCTTGCCTTATTGCAAATCTTCCACACTAGCATGTCCAGTAATATTCTGGAAGACATCTAACACACTTCCTGATATTAGCAGTCTCTCATTCCTGATATTAGCAGTCTCTCACCATTAGGTGTGATATTAGCTGTATGATATCATAGATTCCTTTCATTAGTTTAAGGAAGTTTCCTTCTATTCTTAGTTTGTTTTATGTTTTATTAGGAACTTCTGGATTTTACAAAAGTTATTTTTCCCTTATTGTCAACATTTATTGCTTTTATGATGTGGATTTTCTTATTTTGTCTAACTATTAAAATACATTGAACTTTTTAAGGTTGAACAAGACTTGCATTCTTGGGATGAATCCCACTTGGTTGTGATGTATTATACTTTTTAGACTTTGCAGGAATAGATTTGCTAATATTTTCTTGAGAATTTTTGTTTTTTCAATTATGAGAGACATTGGTCTGTAGTTTTCTTTTCCTGTAATGTATTTTTCTTGTTTTGTAATTAGATTAATATTGGCCTCATAAAACAAGTGTGGAAGTGTTTCCTCCTCTTCTGTTTTCTGTTACAGATTGTATAAAATTGTTATATGTCTTTCTTAGATGTATATCTGTCTTAGTCTCCATAACAGTGTTTCTCAAACTTTATTATACAGGAAAATCACTTGGAAATCTTCTTAAAATACATGCTTTCTCAATGGGAGATGGAGGTAATGAGAATGGATGACATCTGTCTCAGGTGAAAAAAAGCTTGGGTCTTGTTTCTTAATGCTAGTGTTTCTCTTTCCAGATATTGTTTAGTTCTTTTCTGTGCCACCTCAGTCCTCTGAAGGGATCAAGAAAAGTCACTAATACTTAATTTGTCCAATATTTTCTTTTTTAAAAATTTATTCAACACGTAGCAAATGAAAGACTGTATTGGCTGCTGAGGATATGTATCTCAGAGAGACATGGTCCCTGCCCTCAAGAGGGTCACTGGGGAGGGAGGGAGAGCCACATAGATAGGCAGTGACATTTCTGCCACCAGACCAGGATGAGATGTGTAGGGGAGTCAAGGGCAGGGATGGGGGTGACCTGACCCAGTGACTTAATGTCCTTGGGCTTCCATAACAAAACACCACAACAGAAATTTATTCTCTTACATATCTGGAGGATAGAAGTCTAAAATTGTGGTGTTGGCAGAGCCATGCTCCCTCTGAAGTCTGTAGGGGAGAATCTGTTCCAGGCCTTTCTCCTGCTTCTGGCAGCAGCTTGCTGGCCATCCATGGTGTTCTCTACTTCAGTTGTCCCATGACATTCTCCACCTGCGTCTATCTGTGCCCAAACTTTCTCTTCTTATAAAGACACCAGTCAGATTGGATTAAGGATCCTCCCTCCACTCCAGTATGATTTCATTTTCACTTTTCCAATTCCATCTATGACCCTATTTCCAAAAAAGGTCACGTTCTGAGGGACTGGAGAGTAGGATTTCAACAAACTTTGAGGGGGGACAATTCAACCCATAACAGCCAGCCTGGAGGTCCCTCAGGGAGCACTTCCTTCCACAGGGCAGGAAGGAGTGCACTGTTGTGCACGCACCTGGGCTCCGTCAGTGTGGCAGCCATGAGAATGTCCCTGCAGACCCCAACTACATGAATGAAACTGAACAAGGCTGCAGCCTCTGTGCTCTGAAATCTGTCATCTTGTGTGTGCCAAGGCCATGTTTCCCAGGGCTGCTCACAGCCAGTGGCTCAGCATGGTGGGAAACTATATTTTCTTTTTAATAAAAGTTATTAAAATGCAATCTGTTGTAAAGTGGCAATGACACTCTTTCTAGCTCTCTACATCTCTGAGCTAAAACTGAAAGTCTGTGTAATGAGATTTGGTTACTAAATTTAAAAATTATTTGTTCTAAGGTACATAATATACTGCATGCATTCATGTGAGCATATAAATCTTTTGATACTGCACAATTAAGTCAAAGTGATGGAGAATACAGACTCCAAATGAGAAGGAATTTTTGCATGTTTTGTTTTTCGTGTTCACAGTACCTAAAACCTAGAAGAGTAATAAAATTCCAACAAATATTTTTGGAATACATATATCATACAAATACATTAAAAGTATCTTAATTTTGTAATTAAGATAGTTATTTTTCTTTTGCCTGCATATCCAGTTAACCCGAATAGGTAAATATATTACTAGTATTATTAAATAATATATTGCTATTCTTAACAAACCATTATCAGTTACCTTTTCTTTAACCAGATTTTGAAAATCATCCTTAATTTGGTGGAATAATAAGTTATGAGTATTAAAATTTGTCATTTTCTTACTTATAATGTTTGCATTATATATTTAAATAAGTTTAATTTAAAATAAATCACATACGCAGGCAGCAGAAACATCATACCATTATTTTTTCTACCTTGTTATCCTGATCTTATTTTGGATCTGGAGGTCTTTGGGGATTGTTTGAGTAAATATACCATGCACGACTTTTATAATTTGGAAATCATATTAAATCACAATTTGGAAATTGATAGAGAATTTGATGAGGCAGTGGAACAATCTACTAATCATCCCTTTAAAGTTGAATTTTAAATAAAAATTTTCCTTCTACAGCCCACATGAATACTTCCTTAAGTTTTGCTGCTTTTATTTAGAAATTAAGTTCATTTGCATTATATATATCCTAAATAAATATATGAAAAAGAATAGAATTTTGTCCTATAAAATCAAGGATGATTAATGATAAAGTAATATGTAAAATTGAATATCTTAAAACTTTTTTTTTTATTGTTCATAAAAATCAAGATTTTTCACAGTACATACCAATATTTGTAAAATGATATATCTTAAAACTTTTGAAAAATTAGCAAAAAATTCATCAAACTATCCCCATTATATTTTCCATTATGCAGAGTTCATGTGAACTAGGGTCATTCAGACAATGCATAAGAAATAAAAAGAAAATATAGACAATTAACATATCCTTCTCAGCTATAGAGTGATTCCCCATCCCCCCCCGAATGGGAGAAATTTAAACATGATTAATAGTAGCACATAAATTGGAAAATTCTGATAAGAGAATAGATGGCTAAAGGAATAAGAGCCCCAAGGAAACTAGGAATCAGTAAGATCTAAAGCTTAGGAATAGGGATTAGCAATATATAAGGACACTTTTTCATTTTTTTTTCACTAAAGTAAGCAATTTCTTGATTGTAGTTGCAATCAACAGATTATAGATGCAAATCCCATTTATGAAATAATTTCACAGTAAAAATAGGCCAAATAATTGAAAACCATGAACTGGCAAAGTAGACATGTGAAATTCACCATCATATTGATTTATCCAATTACCAGGCAAAAATTGAGTCAATAATTCTAGTATGTGCTACAAAATTAAATAAGCTAATATTCTGGTTATCTATTGCTGTGTAAGAAATCATCCAAAATTCAGTGGTGTGAAACAAAATTTTATTACGCCTCCAAATTCAAGTTCCATGAGACGGGAATTCAGACAGTATAACATGATGATGGATATTCTGTGCTTCATGATATCTAGCGCCTCAGGTGGAAAGAAGTGAACAGCTGGGGCTTTGTGGGCATCATTTTCTTGCTCTATGTATTCTCAGGGTATCTTTACATGGTCTTTCCAAGGAGCCTTGCCAGAATGGAAGGTTGAGTTTAGACAGACTTCTTACAAGAAGATTCAGGGTTCCAAGAATGAGTGTTCCCATGAAGAAAGCAGAGGCCACATGGTCATTTATGACCTCATTTAGGAAGCCACATATTGTTACTGCAACCATACACTTTTGGTCAAATCGACTACAATTACACCCACATACAAGAGAGGGGATATAGACTACAACATTGAATGAGGAGGAATAGAAAGAAATAAAGAAGTCCTGTAAAGGTAACCTTCCAGTTGGCCAAGAGAGGCATACAATGTTCCAGGGTTCTGATCTCCCAAAGAATCTTTAAACAAGTATGAAAATCAGACAAATGCATCTTACCCTGAACTCTGGAAAACAGTTAAGGGGTTGCAGTAACTGGGTGAGTGCTGAATCATAAAATGCAACTTAAAAAAACAGTGGGTATTCATGATGCCTTGTTGGCATCTCTTTCCCCAAACTGACATGGTATGGAGTTGGCCTGTCTTTCTATTATGAGTTTATGGCCCTTTTCCAGAGAAAGCAGAGTAACCCCTATGTGCATATTAGGGTGACTGCATATCAGTGCTAAGCTATCATGTGGCAGCCTGAGAGACTTAACCAGACGATGCTTCTCGCTCACATATCCAGTTCTTGCCCTGCACACAGAAGAAGCCATGGACAGTAAAAGCAGGGAAAGAAACAATGGAATCAAAGTGTCCTGGGGCAAAGGATTACCTGCTGTAAAATATACTATGGAGTACCTGGGGTGGAGTAGTCTATTATATAGGGAGTAGAGAAAGGACTTCTATTCTTGTAAAAGGGGAATTCCTAAGTCCAGGAAGTCAATCCAAGGACAAGCCACAGGAGGCTCAGAAAAGGTGGACAGGAGAGGACCACACACTTTTAGCTCAGGCTGATCTTCTTGAAAGGAGGATTATCCTGTGATGGAGAGCACCAACCAGCACAGAGCCAATTGACAAAGACTGTGAAAGACATTTTTTACATTGGTTTATTTGGTGGTTGTTTTTTTTTATCTCCTGACATTCAAGAAAATCTTTGTCATATCACTAGCTTTATACACTGATATGTAAAGGAACAGACAAATATGTAATGAACAGGCAGCTCAGGGACTAAATCCTAGAGTTAATAAATTAAAATATTAATGTTTTAATGTTAATTCATTAAAACATTAAATATTAAATATATACTGTGCAAAAAAAAATATACAGGACATACAAAGAAATGCGAAATGCTGGTCTATATAATGGAGCAAGATAAAGATTCATCACTGTAGAAGATGAGACTTTGGACATACCAGACAAAGTTTTAAAAAAATATCTACAATATATTCAGAGTTAAAGGAAAACACAGACAGGAAAAACAAAAGGATATCAGGAAAATTCTAAATGATAAATATAAGAATCTTAATAAAGAGATACACATTTAAAAAATATACCAAATAAAAAATCAGGAATTGAAGACCATGTTAATTGGAATAAAAAATTCCCTAGAGTGTTTCATCAGCAGATTAGAGATGATAGAAGAAAGAATCTGTGAACTTGAGGATAAGAATACTGAAATGATTCAGGCTGAGGAGCAGAAAAATATAATGAAAAAAAGAAAAAGAAAAAAGCCTAAGAACCTATGGGATAATATCAAGTGTACTAATATACACATTATGGGATTCTAGAATGACAAGAAAGAAAGAAATGGACAGAAGGAAAATCCAAAGACATAATGGTAGAAAACTTCCCTAATGGAATTTTGAATGAATATACATGAATATACATATTCAAGAATCCCAAAAAACCTTCTACAAGGATAAACTTAGGAACCCATGTCTAGAACCATAGTAGTCAAACTGTTGAATACCAATGACAAGGAGAGAATTAAGAAAACTTCAAGAGAAAATTAACATGGTATGAACAATGGAGATCCAATAAAATTTATGAATGAGGGATACCCAATAAGAGTCAATTTCTCATCAGAAACCATGGAGACAAGATACCAGTGGGATGAAATATTTAATATGTAAACCAAGAATTTTATAGCTGGTAAGACTTTCTTTCAAAAATGAGGGAGAGAGTAAGACTTCCCAGTTAACCAAAAGCTCAGGGAGTGCATCACAAGTATACTTACCCTATAAGCAATGATAGAGGGAAGTCTTCAAACTGAAAGGAAAGGACACTAGACAGTGGATTGAAGTGGCATAAATAAAGACCTCCCATAAAGGTAAATATATGTATAATTATAACTGCCAGTACCATTGTATTATATTTTTGGTATGTCAATACACTTTTTACTTCTTGCCTGTTATAAAATGGGAATGCATTAAAAGTAAGGAAAAATGTGTTGTTTTGGACAAACAATGTATGAATATATAATTTGTAACAAGAACAACAAAACAGTGGGGGCATGAAGGTCCATAGGAACTGTGTTTTTATGTGTTATAGAAGTTAAAAGGGTATCAATTCAAATATGTATGAATTCAAACATGATTATTTTCAATATAGGATGCAAAAATTAAGTGCCATGGTAACCATAAAGAAATATCTGAAAAACATACACAGAAGGAAATGAGAAGGTATTCAACATAATACACTACAAAAAATCAAATAAATATGAAAGTAGGCATTAATGGAGGAATTGAGGGGCTTAAAATTTATAAGACTTACAAAGACCAAATAGCAAAATGGCAAAAGAAAGTCCTGCATTAATAGGAGTTACTTTAAATATAAATGGATTAAACTCTCCATCAAAATGCACATATTAGCAAAATGGATATAAAAACATATGCAGTTTACAGTAGACTCACCTTAAATTCAAGAAATAAGTAGGCTGAAAGCGAAAAGATGAAAAAAATTTCCAAGCAAATAGTAACCAAAAGAGAAATGGGGTAGCTATACTAATATCAGGTAAAATACACTTTAATTAAAAATCTGTTACAAGGGACAAGGAAGGACATTGTATACTTAAAAGGGGCAATTTCAACAAGAAGACATAACAAGTGTAAATATATATGCACTTAACAGCAGAGTCCCAAAATATATGAAGCAAATGTTGACGTAATCAAAGGGAGAAAAAGACAGTTTTACATTAATATTAAGCAACTTCAATAAACCACTTACAGTAATGCTTAGAACTTCTAGACAAAAGATCAATAATGAAATAGAAGACTTGACTACTACTATAAACCAGCTAGGCCTAACAGACATATATAGAACATTTCAATCAATGGCAAAATAATACACATTGTTCTCTAGTACACATGGATCACTCTCCAGTATAGACCACATCTTAGGTCACAAGACAAGTGTTTTAGTGTCCTAGGCTGCTTAAGCAAATACCGTGAAATGGGTTGGATTAAACAATGGGAATTTATTAACTTATGGTTTTAAGGCTAGAAAAAGTTGAAATTTAGGCATAATCAAGGTGATACTATCTCCCTGAAGACTGTGGCATTCTGGGGCTGGCTGCTGGCAATCCTTGGCTTGTCTGTCACATGACAAGACACATGTTGGGATTTCCTGGACTTACCCATCTCTTCCTGGTTTCATTGATTTCAGTTTCTTACTTCTTGTCACTTTCTCTCTCTGTCTGAATTTCATTCCATTTATATAAGACTATAGTAAAAGGATTAAGACCCATCCCAATTGAAGTGAGTGACACCTTAACTGAAGTAACCTCATCAAAAGGTCTTACTTACAGTGGGTTCACACCCACAGGAATGGATTAAATTTAAGAACATGATTTTCTGTGGGTACATACAGCTTCAGTCCACCACAGCAAATCTTAATAAATTTTAAATTATTGAAATAATACTGTGTATCTTCTCAGGCCACAAAAGAGTGAAATGAATATTAATTACAGAGAGAAAACTAAAAATGTTTAGAAATTAAACAACACACTCAATGAATCAAAGAAATCACAAGGGAAGTTAAGAAATACCTTCACATGAATGAAAATAAAAACACAACATACCAAAACTTATTGGATGCAGCAAACTTAGAGGA
The DNA here is from genome assembly GCA_029593785.1 of Cabassous unicinctus. NCBI lineage: Eukaryota > Metazoa > Chordata > Mammalia > Cingulata > Chlamyphoridae > Cabassous > Cabassous unicinctus. The sequence goes on from JAQZBX010015407.1 coordinate 29,750, forward strand.
AAATTATAATGCTAAATGCCTACATTTAAAAAGAAAGAACCCAAATCAGAGCTAGAACCTCACAACTGGATAAACTGGAAGGAGAAGAGTAAACTAAACCCAAAGCAAGCAGAGAAAAGGAATTAACAAAGATTAGAGTGGAGATAAATGGAATAGAGAATTTTAAAAAGAGAGAATCAACAAAATGACAAGTTGGTTTTTTGAAAAGATCAATAAAATTGGCAAGACTTTAGCTAGACTGACAAAGACTTAATCAGAAAGGATGCAAATAAATAAAATTACAAACGAAAGAGGGCATATTACTATTAACACCACAGAAATAAAAATGATTGTAAGAGGATACTGTGAATAACTGTGTGCCAACAAATTAGGTAACCTAGATAAAATGGACAAATTCTTAGAAATACACAAACTACCAACATTGATTCAAGTATAAATAAAGTATCTCCACATACCATAATAAGGAATTTGAATCAGTTGTCAAAAAACCTTCTTACAAAAAAATTTCAGGACCATATGGCTTCCCTGGTTAATTTTACCAAACAATCCATGAATAATTAACACAAATCCTATTCAAATGCTTCCAGAAATAAGAAGCATAGGAAATGATTTCTAACTCATTCTATGAGGCCAACATCACCTTCATATAAGAGCCAAAGATTCCACAAGAAAAAAAAAACAACTATGGAAATACCCTTTATAAATAAAGATGCAAAAATCCTCAACAAAATGCTAGCAAACCAAAATCAACAGCACATTAAAAAATTATACACCATGATCAAGTGGGATTTATCCCAGGTATGCAAGGTCAGTTCAACATAAGAAAATCAATTAATGTATTAAACCACATTAATTGAATGAATTTTTAAAAATCGCACAATCATTCCTATTGACCCAGAAAAAGCATTTGACAAAATCCAGTTTGATAAAAACACTCATAAAACTAGAAACAGAAGGAAACTTTCTCAACATGATTAAGAACATATATGAAAAATCCACAGCTAACATCATAATCAGGAACAATACAAGGATGCCCACTGTCACCATTGCTATTCAACATTGTACTGAAAATTCTATCCAGAGTAATAATACAAGAAAAAAGAAATAAAAGGCATCGAAATTGGAAAGGAAGAAGTCAGACTTTCTCTAAGTGCAGATGGCATATCTCATGTATAGAAAATCCTGGAAAATCCACAACAAACTACTAGAGCCAATAAATGAATTCAGCAAAATTGTGAGGTGCAAGATCAACACACAAAAATTAGTAGCGTTTCTATACACTACTAATGAACAATCTGAAGAGAAAATCAAGAAAATATCCATTTACAAAAGCAATCAAAAGAATCAAATATCTGAACTAAATTTAACTAAGGATAGAACTGACTCGTACATGGAAAAGTGCATTACATTGCTAAAAGAAATTATAGAAGACCTAAATAAATGGAAGGACATTCTGTGTTCATGGTTTGGAAGACTAAATATTGTTAAGATGCCAATTATATGAAATTTACAGATTCAACACAATCCCAATAAAAAATGTAGTAACTCGTTTTGAAGAAATGGAAAAGTCAATCAACAAATTTGTATGGAAGGGCATATAAATAAGTCAAAAACAATTTGTAAAAATACTCACATTTCCCTATTTTAAAAGGTATTACAAAGCTAAAGTAATCAAACCAGCACGGGACTGGCACAAGGAAAGGCATGTAGACCAATAGAGTTGAATTTAGAGCTCAGAAATAAACCCTCACATCTATGAGATATTGATTTTTGACAAGGGTGCCATGTCTACTCAATGGGAAAGATTAATCTCTTCAACAACTGTTACTGGGAGAACTGGATATCCATATGCAAAACAACCAGAGCCCCTACCTTACACCATATACAAAATTAAGTCAAAGTGGATCAAAGACTTCAATATAAGAATCTAAATGATAAAGCTCCTAGAAGGAAACATAGGGAAGAATCTTCAGAACCTTGTGTTAGGCAATGGTTTCTTAAACTCCACACCAAAAACATAAGCAACAACAACAAAAATAAATAAATGCCTCTTCATCAAATTTTAAATATCTGTGCATCAAAGGAATTTATCATGAAAGCAAAAAGGCTACCTACAAAATCTGAGAAACTATTTGGAAACCACATATCTCGTAAGTGTTTAATATCCAGAATATATAAAGAAATCTTACTACTAAACAACAAAAAGAGAAACACTACAATTTAAAAATGGGTAGAATACTTGAATAGACATTGCTCCAAAGAAGACGTACAAATAGCCCATAAGTACCTGAACCGATGTTCAACATCAAATGCAAAATGAGATTCCATTTCACAACCACTAGAATGGTTACTATTAAAAACAGAAAATAACACGTTTTTAAGAGGATCTAGAGAAATAGGGACATTCTTTCCCTGTTGACAGGAATGTAAAATTGTGTGGCCACTGTGGACAAGTTTAGTGGTTTCTTAGAAAGCTAAGTGTAGAATCACTAGATGAACCAGCAATCACACTTCTAGGTATATACACAAAAGAATTGATAGCTGGGATTCAGACAGATATTTACACACTGATGCCTGTAGCAGCATTACTCACAATTGCCAAAAGAATGGAAGTAACCCAAGTGTTCATCAACAGATATATAGACAAAATGTGGTATATACATGAATTGAAATATTCAGCCATAGAAAAGAATGGTGTTCTTGTTCATGCAACAATATGGATGAATCTTAAAGACATTATGTTGAGTGAAGTAAGCAAGACACAAAAGGATAAAAAGTGTATGATCTCACTGATATGAAATGATTAGAATATGCAAATTCATAGAGTCAGACACTAGAATACAGGTTACCATGGGCTATAGTGAGGGTAAGGAATGGAAAGTTAATGCTTAATTGGTACAGGGTTTCTGTTTAGGGGAAATTTTTGGTAATGGATGGTGGTGATGGTAGTACAACATTGTGAATGTAATTAACACCCCTGAATTTTGTATTTGAATGTGGTTAAATAAGAAAATATTTATGTGGTATATATATACCAGAAAAAAATTAAAAAACAAAACAAAATATAGATTGTACACCAAAGCAGTGAACCCTAATGTCAACTTTGGACTATATTTAAAAGTATAATTATAATAATATTGCTTCAATATTAACAGAGGTACTACATTAATGAAAAGTGTAATAAGATGGACAACTTGGTTTATGGGGCTTGTATGGGAACTCTGCACTTTTTTCATGATTTTTCTGTACAATGACAACTTCTCTAACAAAAAAATGCAACCATGTTTTAAAACATCTGCAATTGGATAATAAAAATTTTAAATTAGTAACAGAATGCTTGCTATGTTTCAGGCCCTGTTCTAGATATTTTTCACATGTTAATTTATCTAATCCCTCCAGCTCTTATAGATCATGAAACTGATATGCCAAGAGCTCAAGTAGTTTGCCCATGAGCACACATTCAGTGACAGACTGAGGATTAATCTACCCCCCAGACTTATCTCAGAGCACTTGTCCTGAATCATTATACTATGGTGTTTTAAGGCAGCTGTGACCAGTCGATTACACAATAAATTATAAATAAATAATTTAAAGATAAGCTGTTATATACTTAGGTATCTCAAATGACTAGATAGTTATTTCTTGATTCATACATCTTTAATCAGAATGATTTTTCCAATTGTTAGCTCTCTATTAACAGTTCTTACTAATCAAATTTCTAAGCAACAACTATATCTTCATGATTTATATCATGTTACAGGTAAGTAATAGAAAATAGTATTTCTCAATGAGAGTATATTTTAAATAAGGCAATCTGTGTATTTGTCTAGCTTAAACTTTAAGTCAATTCATACTTGCAATTAAATGTGAAACCTAAGGAGGAAATACCTAAATGGGAAAATCAGAAAACTAAAGAAATAACATTATGGTTAGATATTAGAGCATCAAGAGAAAATGTGGGAACATCAAACCAAATGAGTAGAAACTGGAATTTGACAAGTCTAAGTTTGAATTCTGACACAGATTTTTAACTAATTGTACAACTTTGGGTTAATTATTTAATTTTATAGACCCAGTTTCCTCATGTAAAAAAGAAGAGTATACCTGATTGGGTGTTTATAAGGACCAACACATAGTAGATGTTCAATATAGAGTGGCTACAAGGAGAAATGTAAAAATACCAGCCCTTACACACATAGTTTAAGAGATTAGATATCAAATAATTTGTAGTAACAATACTCTCAAAGGATGACAACTAGTTTATCCAAAAAGACAAAGACATTATGAAACATAACAATAGACAATATAAGATCAATACCATAGACAAGAAAGATAAAAACGAGGTTAAAAAACATAGTGCAACAGTTTTATTACAAGTCAGAAATTAAGAACCTGAGCAATATAAATCCTTATAGAAGGAATATTACTAATATTAGTAATTGAAATCATAACCACGTGTGTAGACCTAACTATTAATAAAATAAAATATATTTAGCTTTGCATATTTATTTAGTAATAATAATAACAGCCAATATTTATTTCTTGCTGTGTCCCAGACATGTTTTTAAGGATTTTACTTATATTAGCTCATTTAAACTCCTCCCACTTAACAAATCAGTGAAATAAGTACTAATAAAATTCTTCGTTTTACGTTTGAAGACATTGAGACACTGAAATGTGACTTCCTCACAATTAACTATTTATAAATGACTGACCAATGTTTGAAGCTTGGAACTCTAACCTGGGCCCACTTTCTTAATCATGTCACCATTTCTCTTTGTAAGAAAATTTTGGATATTGCTATTCCTGACCTCGGTTCACATCGACTTATTTTCACGCAATTGCTTTTGTTGTTAGGTCCTATATTAAATAAGTTGTTAAATATTGATTTTATATTGTGGACTGAAATCCAGTTGTTTCTTACAATTTGTCCTCATACTAAATGTGTTGTCTGACAAGGACTGAATTCCCTATTTTATTTCCCAGAAATAGTAATTTATTAAGGGAAAAAATGGATATAAGTCCTACATAAGCAGAACAATGTACTTTGTATGATCAAGTCCCCTCATTTTTATGCATGGGAAAAATATGTACATTGCAATGTTATTTTTAAGGGTTATTGAGATATATATAGAAAAACGCAGTATCTCATGCCTAATCGGCATTTAAGAAATATTGTTTCTCCTTTACCACAGAAAAATTTTCTTGGTAAAATAAATTTGCTGAATTTGGAACTGGAAGGAAAAAACTGACTCATCTTAATGAACATTGCTTTAAATATGTGGTACCCTGATTTAGCCTTCTTAATTTTAAAGCTATAATTTCTAAGCATAGTGGAATACAATGAATGGCCACTGTCTTTTCCTTAGCATTTTTAGAAACATACCAATAAGTCAATTATATCTATATCTCCTTTTCTAATCATTCTTACCAGTGAGCAAAAACCTTTTGCATTATATCTTCAATTCCCCTTAAAATAGTCAATGATTCTTCACAATATTAAAATTGAAAATTCATGCTATCTAATGACTGCTAGAGTAGCATCACATAATTCCATTTTTATGATGGAATATTTATGAGAAGATTCCAAAAAAATGGATTAATTTTTGTTTCTTTAAAGGGAGTGACATTTTCCATGCTCTTTTCCAAAAATAAGGGGCCACTCCTATTGTGATTTGAGTAGTTCTAGCAACTTAATTTCAATAGCATTTATCTGATCCTTGATGATACAGTACATTTTGACTTTCTAGTAAAGCTATCCTCTAAACTTATATGGTTATTTGAAAATGTCTTCCCTAGAAAGTGCCTATACATTTTAGGGAGAAAGACTGCATTTCATCTGATTTTATCCACCACAGTGCTATTCATTGAATAAACAATAAATAGTGGTTTTAAATAAAATATTAATGTAGTTTGAAAATACTCTTAATGACATGCACAGATTCCTTTATTGCATTAGCTAAGTTCTCTATTAATTTTAATAATCCCCTTAAATATTCTCACCTTATAATCATCCGATAACATCCTTCCATTTCTCTTTATTGTGCTAATAATGGGGGCAGGACAGTGAGCAGTTATTAAAATCACCCATATCTGGAAGTAATTAAGGAATGTTGAAAGCCCCACCAAAGTTAATATATTTCTATGTAGGGCTGTCAAAATAACTAAAATTCATATTTTATTCACTCATACATACCTTAGGGTATACTAAATATTAGGCTAAAAAGCAAATTCATTAATGAGAAAGGTAGCCCACATTAAATCATTTTCAACCATTAGCACTTTATTATGGATTTGATCATGTCAATAGAAGCCAGTCATCTAATGAAACATTGAAAATATAGAACAAATTAGGAGTTATATTTAATGTCAGCAGGTCAGGGCAGGGTGAAGATCATTCCAAATAGAAGTGTTTTATGCTTCAGTAACAGAATGCTGGATAATTGGGAGGGAGCATGGGGATCAAATTGCCTATGATAAGGGGTCCTCCACCAGGTTTCACATTAGAATCACCTGGGGGACTTTAAATAATGCAGAGCTTGCACCCCACAAGATATTGACTGAATTGGTTTGAGGCAGGGCCATGAAGCTACATGTGTTAAGGGTTTTTCCAGTAGGTTGCAATGTACTGTCTGAGCTGGAAATCCTTCCCTTAGCTCGCAAGTTACTGCAAAGGATCAAAAGAGATTTAAACAAAATATCTTTCCTTATTTTGTAGCTTTCATACAGGATCTGTCCTAGATGGAGCTGCTCACTTTAATTTCTTCCTGTTAAAATCTCTTGTGAGTTTTCTTTTCTCATCCATTCAGCTAGGATAAAGCAGTAATTGTATGGTTTGGGACTGGCATATAATATGCAGCAGTAGTTAAATTGCTTAATTTGTTATCTTCTATAAACACCAAACAATTATTTTTTAAAAACCCTTAATTCATAACCTGTATGTAAACAGTCATTCTACTAAAAACAATCACATCCTTAATAACTGGATAATAATGAGTATTTGCACAGCTTAAGGTGTATTTGTTATCATGTTCAATCAGATAAAATACAATAAATTATTTAAGAAGTACTTTTAGAATTTTATGTTTTTATTATTTATTTTTAATTTTTTAAAGTAGGAAACCAAACTGCATCAAAAAGAGCATATAGTCTCACAATGAGTTAATATGACTGATAATGACTAATTGCATCTTGCCACAGAAACAAAGACAATACAATATGCAATTTATGTCTTGAGTCTGGATATGAGAATATATGGCATGGCATGAAAATTAGAAATAGAAAATTCAATACATCGTAAATTCGCATTACAACCACATATATAAACAGATATGGGAAAATAGCCTAGAAATCAGGAATGTGTGAAAAGTCAAGATAACGGAGCTCACTATTCATCTGTTCCTCATCTATATCTTATTTCCTGGTACCCTTTAAAGGTAGAATATTAATGTATTCTAAAATCCATTTATCAAGATAATTTGGCAATAAAGTGTGATTATTTATTTTAGAAGCTCAGTTTTCCAACTAAGTTTTGGAGTAATGTAAATGTAAGCAGTATGTCAGCAGAAGGGAGAATTCCACAGAGGCTTTGTTGAAAGAGAAATCCTGTGAAATATGTATGACATTTTTATTTTATCACAAATAACTGTATCAAAACAACTCCCTTAGGTCTGTCTGATCTTTAGGTAGCTTTCACACAGTGGGTGCCATTTAGAAGATACAAAATTAATTTAATATAACCTATGTTAACTCTCTACCATTTTCCTTTGAAACTAACCTAAGCTTACTTAAATGAATTTCCAGTACTCTAACCTAGCACTGCC
>JAQZBX010015408.1:0-37579 GCA_029593785.1 Cabassous unicinctus
CTGGAACAGTTTTATAAATGGGTGAGTAGTAATTTTTGGAAGAATTGTGAGATGCTTGATAGAAAATTCATAGATTGCTTTAAAGAGAATTTTGGTAGGAATATGGAACTTACTATTATTTCCAGTGAGGTCTGAGAAGGAAATGATGAAACTGGAGGAAAGGAAATCTGTGTTTTAAAGTCAAAGAGAACTTAGAAAGATTGACTCATGATGTCAGAGGGAAGGCAGAACTTCAAAATGACAGGATTGGATATTTAGCTGAGGATATTTCCAAAGTAAGTGTGGAAAATGCAGACTGGCTTCTTCTTGTAGCTTATATCAAAATGCAAGAGGAAAGAGATAAACTGAGAGCTGACTTGTCAGGCACAAAGAAACAGAGATTGATTTATGGAATTCCAAGCTTCTGGAAAACAAGCCTCCAGAGAATAGTGGCTCATGTAAAGACTTAACTAAACTTGGAACTTGTAAGTCAGTATTGGAAATGCAGTTATCAAGGAAAGAATTGCAGAAAGGCTTACAATCTGATGGTTTGGACCCCAGTTTCCTGCAGGATAAAGCAAAAAATTTTTGCAATAATTGTATGAACCAAACCACTGTCAATCTGGGCAAAAAGGTACAGGGAAGAGAGTGATGGGTGGGAAAATGACTTTAAGAGGAAAACTGTGGAAGCTGAGGTACAGAATGAAGAAATCTCATTGGTCCAAGAGAGGGACCATACCCATGTTTATGGAGAAGATAAGTTTCCCCAGGGATTTAAAGAGGCTGGATGTTTAAGTCCAATGTTCAGAGAGAGTTTGGCCACCCCAGGCTAGAGAGAGGGTGTAGCATATTCCCCAATTTTTAGGGAGAGCCATTTGCCACCCCACCTTTCTGAGGGGTGTGGGCCTGATGCCCACAGGTTTTAGGTTGTTAGTTCACCACCCTAGTGCTTTGAGGAGATTGGGCCTAGGCTTCATTGATTAAGGAGAGTCAGGTTCTCAACCCACTGTGTTAGGGAGTTGGGTTTGTATGCTAGATATTAGGGAGAATGTTGCTAACACCTCACTATAGTAAAGGGGTTAAATCTGTTCTCCAGAGATTGGAGAAAATATGACAAACACCTAAATTTTCTTGAAGGGTAAGATCTGGAGCTCAGCTGAAACCCAGATGTTTGAAGAGAGGAAGCAAAAGTATAGCTGTTGGTTAAGCCCTTGGAGAGGGAGGCCCCCATGAGGCTCTGAGTAGAAAACCCCACCATTTTAAGGATCACTCTCAGAATTTGAAATCTAATGGAGTATGCCCTGCAGATTTTCAGAACTATTAGGAACCCATGATTGTTTCCCTCCCAGTTTGTCCTTATAATAATGAAAATGTTAATCATGTGTCTGTTCCTTATTTGCATATTGAAAGCAGAAAACTTCTTTTGTAGGTTTCACAGGTCTACAGCCAGAGGGGACATTTGACCCAAGACACACTCTATTCTTATACCTGAATTTGCTGTGATTTTGTTAGTGGCATTGCTACTAAAATGTTTAAAGTCTTTTTGGAATAAGTCTTTTTGGGATTCAGGGGGTGGAGTGTGGCAGATTGAAATTATCATATCAATCCCCAAAAGACTATCATGATTGTAAACTAATCTGTTCTTCTGGGTGTGATAACCTTTGATTGCATTAAAGTCAGTTGAGGAACTTTGATTAGATTACTTGATAAGATTGCTTAGGTCTTAGGTTGGACTACATCAGTGAGGCTTGACTCAGTTGGAATATTTGACCTCTTGCTAGGTCTGATATTAAAGGAAACACAGAGAGAGAGAGAATTAGAGAGACACATGAATAAGGGAAAAGCTAAGTTTGATCATGGCATATGAGAGAGGAGTAGAGAATGGCTTAAAAATGAAGCCGCCAGAGACTGGGCCCACAGATCAGCTCAAGAGGAGACAAATTCTGTCATATTTGCCTACAGTAGAAAGGCAGAGATTGGTGTCCATCTTACTTCCCCATGTGACAGCTGACTTTGGTGAGACTGCTACATTTATGTTTGGACTTTTTGCATCCTTGGAACCCAAAAATCCCTTATATAAAACCCAACCCATTTCTGGTACTTTGCTTCAGAAGGCCTTTGGCAAACTAAAACAAATTTAATCAGAGATATTTTGAAATTTTCCAAATATATGATCATTTCATCTGTGTAGAATGAGAGTTCTACTTTTTCTTTTTTAATTTGGATGCTTTTTATTTCTTTTTCTTGCCTAATTGCTCTAGCTAGAACTTCTAGCACTGAGGAATAATAGTTGTTGCAGAGGGCATCATTATGTTTTCCCCATCTTAGAGGGAAAGTTTCACACTCTCCCCATTAATTATGGTGTTGGCTGTGGGATTTTCATATATGTCCTTTATCACACTGGTGAACATTACTTCTTTTCCTATCTTTGAACTGCTCTTTTCAAGAAAGGATGCTGTATATTATCAAATGCTATTTTCGCACCAAATGAGACAATCATTTTTTACCCATCAAATTGTTAATGCAGTATATTACATTAATTGAATATTAATTAATTAATTAATTTATTTATTTTAATATTTTAAAAGATGTTTAGATTACATAAATGTTACAGAAAAATTACAAGGATTTCCATGTTCCCCACCTCCCCCTCCTCCCATAACATCCCACTTAAACATCTTTCATTAGTGTGGCACATCACCTGCAATGGATATACACATCCTGTGGTTTTGCCATTAAGCATGGACCATAGTTCACATTGTAGACCACACTCTTTCCCACACAGTTCTGCATGTTATATGCTGATGTAAAATGGCCTATATCTGTCATTGTAATGTCACTCAGGATAATTTCCAAGTCCCCAAAAAGCCCCTGTATTACAACTGCTTTTCCCTTCCCATATAATAGCCAAATACAATAAATAGGAAAATAAAATAATAATGGTAAGTTTAAATGTAAGAGCTAAAATACATGGAAACTTAAAAAAAACACTAAAAATTAAAGGATTGGGATATTCAAAAAGTTGGAAAAAAAACAAAAAAATTAAAAAAAAATTTTATTAAACATTTTTCCTTTTATCACTGTATTTTTGGGTGTCCAGTCTGTATCGTGGCACCTGCCCCCTCTCACTCCCCAGTGTCTCCCAAATTTTCACTTAATTTTCAAAGAAGTTTTAGGTCACAGCAAAGTCACACACAGAATACTAGAGCTCCTCCCCCTTCCCTCACCCCATATAAAACTTTTTGTATGTGGATGGTAGCATTCTTATAACTGTTATACAGATAGTGAAACATAGTTACTAAACATTGTCAATGGTGTACAGTATAGTTTAAAATTTAGATGGTACAGTTTAATAATTTTTGATGATATTTACCATGTTCTGTGTCCATCACTGTAAGGTAATGAAAAGCATTTCTCCTGACCACTAAAGACCTCCTATTTGATCTTTTCTGTTCCTTCCTCCCCATCCCCCTGGGGCACATGACAGTCCCCTGCTTTGACTCATTGGATGACAAGATTCATAGTTACATACAACAAGAGGTCTTGACATGCTGATTGTCCTTCCCTATCAGGATCCACCCTTGCTCCTAAGAGACACCAACCTGTCCATTTCTTGGTTAATTGGCCCTCCCAAAGATGGGGGTCCATCTCCTTCCCACTCACCGTGTGGGTCTCCACTCCCCGGCACAATATATTATGACAGGATTACCACTCACACACTTCCAGAAGCCTACTCCAGATGTGCCCCATCCTGAATGCTCCCCCAACCTACACCCTAAACCAGTGACACTACCTTGTCATATTGTCATAAGAGCATTCCCACTCCTGCACATTCAACCTCATACCCACAAATCCCATGTTCACCTGGTCCCTCTCCCATCTCTCCCTCCAGACTCCTGGGAATTCTAACCCACCCTCCCTAATCTACAAACCTGTCAACCCTGCACCACCAAATCCAGTAATATCACTACCCACCTGTCCTATCCTTCACTATGCAAATATACTCTATCTCTTTACCACAGATTATGTCCGTATGGGTGATGGCTTACAACCTTCTCTTCTCTTTCTCTCTCTTGTTAATCTATCTTTCAGACAATGGTTCTCAGAGACTGCTCACTTTCCTCAATTCAAATTAGTGAGCTCATGTACTGTTCATCCTTCAATGCCTGGCTTGCTTCACTCAACATAAGGTATTCAAGATTCATCCATGTTATTCCATGTGTTACCACTTTATTCTGTCTTACAGCTGAGTAATATTCCATTGTATGTATGTACCACATTTTGTTTATCCATTCCTCTGTTGATGGGCACCAGGGTTGATTCCAACTGTTGTCAATACTGAATAATGCTGCTATGAACATTGGTGTGCACTTATCTGTTCGTGTCTTTGCTTTCAATTCTTCTGGGTATATACCCAGTAGTGGAATCACTGGATCAAATGGAAGATCTATTGTTAGTTTTCTGATGAACTTCCAAACTGTCCTCCACAGTGGCTGGACCATTCAACAAACCCACCAGCAGTGGATGAGGTTTCCTAGTCCTCCAAATCCTCTCCAACAGTTATAGTCTGCTCTGTTTTTAATAGCTGCAATTCTGATGGGTTTAAGATGGTATCTCATTGTAGTTTTGATTTGCATTTCCCTAATAGCTAGGGATGTCGAGCATTTTTTCATGTGCTTTTTAGCCATTTGTATTTCTTCCTTGGAGAAGTGTCTTTTCAGGTCACTTTCCCATTTTTTAAATGGGTTGGTTGACTTTTTATTTTTGAGGTGTAGGATTTCTTTATATATACTGGATATTAGGCTCCTATCAGATATATGTTTGCAAAATATTTTCTCACATTGTCTAGGGTGCCGTTTTATTTTCTTAATAATGTCCTTTGTGGTGCAAAAGTTTTTAATTTTGAGGAGATTCCATTTATCTATTTTTTCTTTTGCTGCTCATGCTTTGGGTGTGAAGCTCAGAAAATCATTTCCTATTACAAGGTCCTGAAGGTGCTTCCATACATTATCTTCCAAGGTCTTTATGGGTTTGGCTCTTATATTTAGATCTTTGATCCATCTTGAGTTGATTTTTGTATAAGTTGTGAAATGGTATTCCTCTCACATTCTTTTAGATATGGATATCCAGTTATCCAAGCACCACTTGTTAAAGAGGCCCTTCTCACCCAACTGAGTTGGCTTAGTGGCCTTGTTGAATATCAGATGACTGTATATGTGAGGATCTATATCAGAACCCTCAATTCGGGTCCATTGGTTAGTATGTTTATCTTTGTGCCAATACCATGCAGTTTTGAGCACTGTAGCTTTGTAGAATGTTTTAAAATCAGGTACTGTGATACATCCAACTTCATTTTTTTTTTCAATATGTCTTTGGTGATTCAGGGCCTCTTACCCCTCCAAATATATTTTGTAGTTAGTTTTCCAGTTCCTTAAAAAATACAGTGTTGATTTTTCTTGGGATTGCATTAAATCTGTAGATTAGTTTGGGAAGGATAGACATCTTGATGATGTTAATCTTCCTATCCATGAACAGGGAATATTCTTCCATTTATTTAAGCCTTCTTTAATTTCCTTTAACGGTGTTGTGTAGATTTCTGTATATAAGTCCTTTGCATCTTAGTTAAATTTATTCCTAGGTATTTGATTCTTTTAGTTACTATTGTAAATGGCATTTTTTTCTTGATTTCCTCCTCAGATTGCCCATTATTGGTGTACAGAAATGCTACTGATTTTTGAGCATTGATCTTATAGCCTGAGACATTACTGAACTCTTTTATAAGTTCTAGAAGATTTGTTGTAGATTTCTCAAGGCTTTCTATATATAAGATCATGTTGTCTGCAAATAATGAAATTTTTACTTCTTCTTTTCCAATTTGGGTACTTTTATATCTTTTTCTTGCCTCATTGCTTGAGCAAATACTTCTAAGATAATGTTAAATAGGCGTGGTGATAGTGGGCATCCTTGTCTTTTTTCCAATTTCAGAGGGAAAGATTTTAGAATTTCACAATTGAAGATGAGGTTAGCTTTGGGTATTTCATATATATCCTTTATCCTATTCAGAAAGTTTCCTTCTATTCATATCTTTTGCAGTGTTATTATGAGGAAATAGTGTTGTATTTTGTCGAATGTTTATGCATCTATAGAGATGATCATGTGATTTTTTTCTTTCAATCTGTTTATGTGGTGTATTACGTTGATTGATTTTCTTATATTGAACCATCCTTGCATACCCGGGTTGAAACCCACTTTGTCATGGTGTATAATTCTTTTGATATGTTGTTGAATGCGATTGACAAGTATTTTGTGGAGGATTTTAGCATCTAGGTTCATTAGAGATATTGGTCTGTAATTTTCCTTTCTTGTGATATCTTTGTTTGGCTTTGGTATTAGGGTAATGTTGGCAACATAGAATGAATTAGGCAATATTCCTTCTACTTCTATTTTTTGGAAGAGCTTAAGCAGAATTAGTGTTAGCTCTTTCTGGAATGTTTGGTAGAATTCAGCTGTGAAGCCATCTGGTCCTGGGCTCTTCTTTGCTGGGAGGTTTTTGATGACTGAGTCAATCTCTTTTCTTGTAATTGGATTATTGAGTTCATCAATTTCTTCTTTCATTACTGTAGGCTGTTTGTGAATTTCTATAAATGTGTGCATTTCCTCTAAATTATCATTCTTGTTGGCATATAATTTTTCAAAGTATCCTCTTATGATATTCTTTATTTCTGTGGGGTCAGTAGTGATATTCCCTTGCTCATTCTTTATTTTCAGTATTTGCATCTGTTCTCTTTTTTCTTTGTTAGTCTGGCTAAGGGTTTGTCAATTTTATTGATCTTCTCGAAGAACCAGTTTTTAGTTTTGTTTATTTTCTCTAGGGCTTTCTTATTCTCTATTTCATTTAGTTCTGCTCTAATCTTTGTTATTTCCTTCTTTCTACTTCCTTTAGGTTTAGTTTGCTGTTGTTTTTCCAATGCCTCCAACTGTGCAGTTAAGTCTTCAATTTTAGCTCTTTCTTCTTTTTTAATATATGTATTTATGGCTATGAACTTCCCTCTCAGGATAGCTTTGGCTGCATCCCATAGATTTTGATATGCTGTCTTTTCATTTTCATTAGTTTCAAGGTAGTTACTGATTTCATTTGAGATTTCCTCCTTGACCCACTGTTTCTCTAAGACTGTGTTGTTTTACTTCCATATCTTTGCAACTAACATGTTTCTCTGGTCCTTAGTGAATTCCAATTTCATTCCTTTGTGGTCAGAGAAATTATTTTGTGTAATCTCAATCTTTCTGAATTCACTGAGACTGTTTCTTTGGCCTAGGATGTGGTCTATCTTGGAGTATGATCCGTGTGCACTTGAGAAGAATGTAAATCCTGCTGTATTTGGGTGTAGTGTTCTATATATGTCTATTAGGTACAGGTCCTCTAATGTATTGTTCAGAGTCTTTGTTTCTTTATTGATTTTCTGCCTAGATGTTCGGTCTAATGTTGATAATGTTGTATTAAAGACCCCAGTATAATTGTAGAGGCATTTAATTCTCCCCTTAATTTTTCCAGAGTTTGCCTCATGTGTTTTGAGGCACCCCGATTAGGTGCATAAATGTTTATCATGTTCTCTCTTCTTGAGAGATTACCCCTTTTACTAATATATAGTGTCCATATTTGTCTCTTATAATAGTTTTGCATTTAAAGTCTATTTTGTCTGATATAAGGATAGCTTCTCCTGTCATTTTTTGGCTATTGTTTTCCAGCCATTCACTTGTAAAATTTTTTTCCAGCCATTCACTTTCAACCTCCTTGAATCCCTGGGTCAAAGGTGGGTTCTTGAAGGCAGCATATGGATGGACCATATTTCCTTATCCATTCTGCCAATCTGTGTCTCTTGAATGGTGAATTCAATCCATTAATATTCAGTGTTATTACTCGCAAAGAATTTCTTACTTCAGCCATATTTTCTTTGGGTTAATGTATGTCATATGTTTTTTTTTTCTTTTTTTCTTTTTAGTTGTTTTTACACTCTCTTCTAACTCTCTATCCTTTGTTTTTTCCTTTCAACTTGTAGAACTTCCTTTAGTATTTCTTGAAGGGCATGTTTTTTATTTAAATACTCTCTTAATTTCTGTTTATCTGTGAATATTTTGAACTCTCCCTCATTTTTGAATGCCAGTTTTCCTGGATAGAGAATTTGTGGCTGGAAGTTTTTTGGTTTTAGTATTTTGACTATGTCATACCACTGTTTTCTTTCCTCCATGGTTTCAGATGAAAAATCAGCTCTTAATCTTTTTGTGCTTCCCTTGTATGTGATTGTTCTCTTTTCTCTTTCTGCCTTGAGTATTTTATCTTTGTCTTGAGCATTGGATATTTTGACAAGTATATGTCTTGGAGTTGGCTTATTGGGATTTATACTGTTTGGGGTGTGCTGTGCTTCCTGGACATGTACATCCATCTCTCTCAATAGTATTGGGATGTTTTCAGCCATTACTTGCTTTAACACTCCTTCTGTTCCCTTTGTCTTCTCTTCTCCTTCTGGGATTCCTATAATGCATATGTTTGTGCATTTTGTGTTGTCAGTTAATCCTTGAGTCCCTGTTGGATTTTTTTCTATCTTTTTATGTATCTGTTCTACTATCTGTTTGATTTCAGATGTATTGTCTTCCACATCACTTATTCTTTCTTCTGCCTGGACAAATCTGCTGTTATGTGAATCCAGCATCTTTTTATTTCTTGGATTGTACCATTGATTGCCATAATATCTGTTACCTTTTTATGTATGTTTACAATTTCTTCAGTATGTTCTCCCAGTGTCTTCTTAATATCATTAATTTATTCCTTCACTTCATTTAGTTGGTCCATGAAATCTGTTTGAAAACTTTGATTGGTTGTTCAATGTTCTGGATCTCTTCCTGGTTTTTAGTTTGTTCATTGGAGTGGTTCATGTCTTCCTGTTTCTCAGAGTGGTTTGTAATTTTTTGTTGCCTTCTAACCATCATTTTATCTTGATGGGTTATTCAGTTGATTAGCTTCTCTCTGTGCTCTAGAGTTTTATTTAGCTGGTTGTTCTGTGTGTTTTTTAAATTTTCTCTTTGAGACTCTGTTCTACTTATTTTATTTTCTTGCTTCTTTCTATGTTCCCTTGAAGGCAAAAGATTAGGTTTAGAAGAATCAAAAGATGTGCGAAAGGAAGAAGGATAATAGTAGTGCTGATAAAAGTTAGAAGAGGGGCTGTATAAGACTTAGGAAAATGAATATTTAACTCATGTAGGCAGTGTAGAGTAACAGGAAAAAAAGTGGGGTGCCTACAATGGACTGGGAAACCAAATAGAAGAACATATATATAATGATTTTGAAGGCTAGAATGATGAGAAGAGAGAAAAAGAGTAAAGAAAGGGCTGGAAGGAAAAGGTTAATAATAATAAAATAGAAGAAAACTGAATAGATAGAAGAGAAATTGGCACCCTTAAGTTGTGGGCTAATGAAAAGATGTCATATGTAAGAACCACAGCAGCAAGCCTTAGATAGAAAGATGAAGGAAGGAAAAGGGATAGCATTTGGAGACAAAATCAATATAGACAGAGAATAAGAAATCATGGAACAAGAAGCACAAGAAAGAAGAGACAGGTTAGCAGCACCTAATGTAAAGAAAATTAAGAAAAAAGAAAAAAGAAGGGGGTTGAGGAAAAAGGAAAGAAAAGCAAGAGACAACAAATAAACAAAGAAAAACCAAACAACCACACAGTCAAGCAGTCAAACAAAGGTAAGGAAGAACAGTATTCCTTCCTGGGCCCTTGTGGAACCTCTCAGCCTATTGTGTTCATCAATCAATTGCCCTACAAGTTTCTATCTGCAGGTTTTGAAGCAGATTTTAGTGATTAAACTAAATTTAAAAAATTTATTTCTTTTTTATTTTTTAAAGTGACTGTATTCTTCTTCTTCTTCTTTTTTTTGGTGAAATAAGGGACCCAAAATAAGTCTTCTTCTAGACCATTCCCTTCACCACAGGTACTGTAAATAGGCTCCTGGAAACTAAACAAGCACTTTCCACTTCCTGGTCTCCCCAGGGTAGCTGAAGCTCTGATGCTTGTCTGTGCAGACACTAAAACTGGCTGACTCTGTCCTCTCTGGTGTCAAGTCTCAGTATCACAGGGCTGTTGGGTAAATCAGGCTCTCTTAGCAGATTTGCCTCTCCCCTCAGGCAAGTGCTGCTTCAATCCAGGTTGTCTGCTCCCCAAAGCTGTGAGGGTGTCCAGGCAGCCAAATCCACTGATAGGAAACCCCGCTCCACCTTCTGTCAGAGCCCTCCCACTCTTGGGGAATGCTCCCTCTCACCGGGTTGCTGGCAGGAGTTGCAGCTCAAACCAGCCTTTTTCCCTGAGTGTAGGGCTCAGCCATCTGTGTCAAGCACCACAGGCAGGGGAAACCTCATGAATCTTTTCCAAACAGTCTTCCTCATGCCCTGCTCCCTCCAAGTCAAAGTTCCCCAGGATCTCACTCTGTGCACCTCCAGCATAGACCTCCTGGGCAGGACCCTGTCCCCAATCAGCCATCCTCAGAGAGTGAGTCAGTGAGTTGCCTTGTAAAATGGTGCCATCTTAAACTCTCAATATTGACTTTTGCAGACATCCACAATTAAACAAATTCATTACCAAAAGACTCATATTGCAAGAATTTAAAAGGAAGTCTTTTAAGACAAAAGATAAATCTTATGCTTTGAAAATATGGATCTACACAAAGTAAAAATTAAATATATAAATAAACACATAATCTTCTATTATTAAAAGTTCTGTAAGAGATAATTTAGTTAATAGCAAAGATAGCAACAATATTTTGAATGTCTTATAGCATATCTATATGACAAAAATAGTCCAAATGCCATGAGGGAATATGTGGAAGAATATAACTGTAATATTATACTAATTGTGAAATGGAAAAAATCAAATGAAGGAAGACTTATATGAGTTAAACATGTATGCAATATATTCTAAACCAAAACAAATATCAGAAAACAAAGATTACAACTAACAAAGAAATGAAGAGGATAAAATTTATTTAATAAATCCAAAAGATAGCTAAAAATTATTAAAATCAAATAAGTCACATATAGGTTAAAATTTAAAAATAGCAATATGATATAATTAAACCTAAGCATATCAACAATTATAATTAGTGTAAATAGTATAAATAAAAACTAAAAAAAAATTTTTCTAAAGAATTCAAAAACACTACTAAATTCTATGCAGCATTCAAAAAGGCATTTTAAATGAAAACAAATATTTGAAATGAAATAAAGTCATATAAAGCTAACACTAATTGAAAGAAAACTGCAATTGTTAATTATTAAATTAGTATCAGGTAAATTAGATTTAAGAGAAAAATATTAACAGGGATAATGAAAATCAATGCAAAATGATATGGGGACATAAAAAAATCCAAAATGTACATAATCAAATAATAGAACTAGAAACAACTGACAGGAAGCTGGTAATACATATATGAATAATTAGTATTGGAGATCTTTTTTATATGCACCCTGTCTTCATTGACACCTGAGAACAAAGAAAATATTTTATAATGGATGGTTTCCATTTTTGGAATTTAGTGCAAGTTTTCCTTATGACTCACTATATGCTTTATTTAGCAAGTCCAATGTGCATTTGAGAAATGAAAAATGGGAAGTTTTGGGGTATAGTGTTCTACAAATGTCATTGAGGTATACTTGAAAAACTCCATTGTTAAAATCTGCTATCTATCCTTATTTTTTATCAGATGTTTTGTCAGTTGTTGGAACTTGGATTAGTAAGGGTTCTCCAGTGAAATAAAAGTGACTTATACTGTAAATATTTTGGCATTTATTATAGAAATTGGCTCACATGAATGACAGTGGGGATGAGATTGTTCAAATTCCAAATTGCAGGTAACAAACTAGGAACTCCTATGAAGGTTTTGGTGAAATCCCCAAGAGCTGACTGGCTGAAATACAGATGGAAATTATTTCTTCTCACTGCTGAGATCATTTGCTCTCTTTTTAATGCCTTTAAAGATTGGTTGAGACTCCTCTCATTGTTAAAGAAAATCTCCTTAGTGATTGTAGGTGTTATCAGCCAAAAATGCAATTAACTTACTAATGATTTAAATCCAGTAAATATCCTCAGAGTAATATTTAGGCTGGTGCTTACTTGCCAAACAACTGAACACCATAATCTACCCAAATTGACAAATGAAATTAGGAATCACAGGGTATTTTGGTTTGCTCGGGCTGCTGATGCAAAATACCAGAAAAGTGTTGGCTTTTATAAAGGGAATTTATTTGTGGAAAATCTTACAATTCCAAGGATGTGAAAATATTCAAATCAAGGCATCATCAGAGATGCTGTGTCACCAAAGGGGAGCTGCTGGATCCTGGATTCCTGTCATGTGGCATGGCAAGATGGCGGCCAATCACCAGAATCCTCTCTCTGAAATGGCAGGGTCAAAATGGTGGCTCTCATTCTCTGTGTGTTTCTGCTTTCTTTTTTTATTTAAGACCAAAGCTACAGGGCAGAAACCTAACCTGGGTCATGCTTCACTGATGTAGTTCAATAAAAGACCCTAAATTGGTCCAAACTAAATTTATCTAATTAAAGTTCCCTTAAATGAATCTAATCAAAAGGCCCAATCTACACTGCATGTAAAGGCACAGGAATGGGTTAGCTAAGGAACATAATTTTCTGGGATCCACAAATGACAAACCAGGTCACAGAGCTATGCCCTTAAAATGTTTTATTATGGTATTGTTTTTCCATTTCTCTCTTAGTTCTCTTAATTTTGCTTTGTTTGTTGTGATTTTATATTATTATGCCCGTAAAATTACTATAGAAATTATGTGAAACAACATTTCAAAATGAGCTTGATAAAATGTCATTGTAAAGATGAGTATTTCTATTAGGCAATGAGTATACAAATTGAATCTTTGGATAAGTTTGAAGAATAAAATTTAAGAACCTCTTTTTAAATATACTGTGCTGTTATTTTATTAAATAACATTGTTATTTAAACATTGCTTGCTAGACAATGCTCTTCTACATTAAACCTAATGTATAAATACACAGTCAAAGAGCATTATTTTATTGAAAATACTTTGTAAAAAAAAGAACTTTTTCAGGCAGAATAATAGTTTGCAAAATAATAAATTTGGTTATTTAACTATCACATTAATACCTTGTGATAATAACAATCTTAGAATTAACAGATATGAGAATGCTGGCTGTAGTGACAATAATTTACCCAATATACATGCCTAGAAACTGAAACTGTTATATTATATTGGCTTTTTCTGCAAGATTGCATTAGTTTGGGAAATTATCCAGCATGGAAACCCATTTTCCATTCACTGGAGAGCATTGTGACTAACTCAAATGTTATTATAAGGATATGGGCCATAACATATGAGACACCAATAAGAAAGTCTACATAAACACATAATCTCAAGATTTTATATTCAAAATACATCAAAAGGATGCATCAGAAGCAATAGATATGTAAATAGATAAAAAAAATGTGTCTCCTTGGAATATAAACTTTAATGCTTGCAAATTGTAAACTTAGTTCTAAAATTTCTCAACCTAGCAGTGATTTTCCTTTTTTAAATAGTAATATTTGCAAAGAATAAAAATAATTAGTATTTAAAATTTATACTGCCACATTTTTTTAGAAAGATACTTTATCATTGATCTCTTTCACTAAGCACATTTTTGTCAGATTCTTATTTTGTCTTTGGCTACCAGTCAATTCAGGTCACTGAATTGGAAATGAGACAGAAATTTAATTTTGATTCATATTTTAAGTTGTGCCATTAAAATGGAAATGGCTTCTAACAATTATCCTATATTTTTCCTAAATAAAGAGTTCTCCTTATAACTCTCTTTACAGTCTCCTTTATCTGCTTGGTCCTAAAAATATAGTTTAAAGGATTCAGGAAAGGAGGTACTATAAAATAGAACACAGAGGTGTCCATGTCCTGAATTGAGGGTGAGTAGGCGGCTAGGTTCACATACAAAACTGCGATTGAACTGACAAAGAAAATCATGACAAGGATGTGAGGGACACAAGTGGAAAAGGCTTTTTCTTGCTCTTCCCTGGTTGGAAACTTAAGCACAGTAGAAAATATGTGAATATAAGATTTGTTGATGAAGGTAAAGCAGCCACCAACAATCACTATCAGAGAGTTAAAAAATTAAAATTTCATTGCTGAAATTGTCAGAGCAGGAGAGCTTCAGTAGAGAGGGGACATCACAGAACTGAGACACCACATTGGACTGACAGAATTGAAGCTGGAAAGTATTGCCTTTGTGGAATCTAGAAAGGCCAGACCAATGAGTATAGAGGCCAGAGTCATCTTGTCACAGACCTGAGGGTTCATGATCACACGCTAGTGGAGGGGCAGGCAGATGACAACATAGTAGTCATGGGTTATGACTGTGAGGAACAGCAGGTCTATTGTAGCAAATGCAACCACAAGAAAGATCTGAGTTGCACATCCAGCCATTGAGATCACCCTGTTGTCATGAAGGAAGATGACGCATGCCTTTGGTATTGTAACAGAAATGTAGCACATGTCCAAGACAGAGATTCCTAAGAAAGAAATACGTTGGAGTGTCAAGAATTTGCTGGAGCATGGTTACTATGACAATGAGAAGGTTTTCCAAAATGTTGCCAAGTACATCCAAACAAATAGCATGGCATATAAGACTCTGAACTCCCAGACATCAGAAAACTTTGTAAGTAGGAAATCAGTCACTGTGGTATTGTTGGGCATCTTGGGAAAATTGGCCTTGGTCATGGAAAGGCATACAAATAATCCCTAAAAAGGAAACATGGAGAATAAACATTGAGAATAAATTAGCCTTAAATATATTCATCTCATATTAATCCAGTTTTAGTATCTTTAGTTTGTGTTTGGTTAGTGGAATATAACATAACATTTCTTCAAGCTCTTTAGTCTCCCTGCTTGTGAATCTAATTTTCAGGATAGGGGTAACAGTAAAATATAATCTTTAAAAGCTTGTGCTTATGTTTGCATGTATTTCTATCACTTACTATTTATAAAATGGATCTATTAGAAGTTAAAGGATTGCCTAGAAGATTAAAATATTTCATATAAGTAACTTCTATGCAGCCCGATATAATTAGTAATATTCACCGAATGTTAATATTTATGATTATATGTTGACAAAACAGAATCTTAGTAGAGATAGGAGATTACTATTTATTTGGGGCCTATCAATATTTTTATTCAATTATAATCCATTTCCTGGTCATAAACATGCATACAACTAATCAGGGTGCCTCAAAATACATGTGGCAAAAACTGGAAAGACTAAGTGGAGACATAAATGCCTCTAAAATTATAGTCGGGAATTTAATACAACATAATCAACATTAGACAGAACATCTCAACAGAAAATCTATAAAGAAACAAAGACTTTGAATAATACATTAGAGGATCTGGAGCTAATAGACATAAACAGAATGCTACACCCAACTAGAGTGGAATATACATTCTTCTCGACTGCACATGAATCATACTCCAAGATAGACCACATGCTACGCCACAGAACAAATCTCAATGAATTCAGAAAAATTGAGATTATGCAAAGTAATTTCTCTGACCACAAAAGAATGAAATTGGAAATCACTAAGGTCCAGAGAACCAGATTAGGCACAATGATATGGATGATAAACAGCACACTCTTACTCAAACAGTGGGTCAAGGAAGAAATCTCAAAAGATATCTTTAACTATATTGGAATGAATAAAAAAGACAACACAACATATCAACACTTATGGGATGCAACCAGAGCAGTACTGAGAGGGAAATTCATAGCCATAAATACAAATATCAAAAAGAAGAAAGAGCTAAAATTGAAGACCTAACCACACACCTGGAGGAATTGGAAAACAAAAACAAACTAATACAAAAGGTAGTAGAAAGAAGGAAATAAAGATTAGAGCAGAACTAAACGAAATAGAAAATAAGAAAACAAGAGAAAAAAATGAAGAAAAAAAAACACAAAAGCTGGTTCTTTGAGAACATCAATAAAATTGACAAACCCTTAGCCAGAGTAACAAAGTAAAAGAGAGAGCAGATGCAAATACACAAAATAAGAAATGAGGAAAAGAATATCACCACTGACCCCACAGAAAAAAAGAGTATCATAAGAGGATACTTTGAAAAATTGTATGCCAACAAGTATGATAATTTAGAGGAAATTGATAAATTCCTAGAAACTCACAAGCAGCTTACATTGACAAAAGAAGAAACTGATGGACTCAACAGTCCAATTAGAATTAAAAAGATAGACTCAGTCATCAAAAATCTCCCAGCAAAGAAGAGCTCAGGACCAGATGACTTCACACGTGATTTCTATCAAACATTCCAGAAAAAAAATTACAGCAATCCTGCATAAGCTCTTCCAAAAAATAGAAATAGAAGGAACATTGCATAACTCATTCTATGATGCCAACATTACCCAAATACCAAAGGCAAACAAAGACGCCACAAGAAAGGAAAACTACAGACCAATCTCTGTAATGAAACTAGATGCTAAAATCCTCAACAAAATACTTGCTAATCACATTCAACAACATATCAACCGAATTATAAACCATGACCAAGTGGGTTTCATCCCAGGTATGCAAGGATGGTTCAACATAAGAAAAACAATCAATGTAACACACTACATAAACAGAATGAAAGAAAAGAATCACATGATCATCTCCATAGATGTAGAAATAGTAATCGACAAAACACAGCACTCTTTCTTGATAAAAACACTGGAAAAAATAGGAATAGAAGGAAACTTTCTGAATATGATAAGGGCTATATATGGAAAACAAAGAGCCAACATCTTCTTTAATGGTGAAATATTAAAAGCTTTCCCTCTAAGATCAGGAACAAGACAAGGATACCCACTATCACCGCTCCTATTTAACATGGTCTTAGAAATACTAGCTGGAGCATAGAGGCAAGAAAAAGATTCAAAAGGCATCCAAATTGGAAAGGAAGAAGTAAAAATTTCACTATTTGTAGATGACATGATCTTATACATAGAAAGCCCTGAGAAATATACAACAAAGCTTCTAGAACTTATAAAGGAGTTCAGTAAAGTCACAAGCTGTAAGATCATTGCTCAAAAATCAGTAGCATTTCTGTACATCAATAATGAGTAATCTGAGGAGGAAATCAAGAAAAAAATCCCATTCACAATATTAAGTGAAAGTATGAAATACCTAGAAATAAATTTAACTAAAGATGTAAAGGACTTATATACAGAAAACTACACAACACTATTAAAGGAAATCAAAGAAGACTTAAATAAATGGAAGAATAATCCCTGTTCATGGATTGGAAGACTAAATATCATCAAGATGTCTATCCTACCCAAACTAATGTACAGATTTAATACAATCCCAAGAAAATCAACACTGTATTTTTTAAAGAACTGGAAAAACTAACTACAAAATATATTCAGAAGGGTAAGAGGCTCTGAATTGCCAAAGACATATTGAAAAAGAAAAACGAAGTTGGAGGTATCACACTACATGACTTTAAATCATACTACAAAACTACATGGTAGTGGCACAAGGATAGACATACTGACCAATGGAACCATATTAAGAGTTCTGATATATGTCCCTGCATATTCAGTCATCTGATATTCGACAAGGCCACCCAATCTCACTCAGTTGGGAGAGAATGGCCTCTTCAACAAATGGTGCTTGGAGAACTGGATATCCATATCCAAAAGAATGAGAGAGGAACACCATCTCATACCTTATACAAAAATCAACTCCAGATGGATCAAACATCTAAATATAAGAGCCAAGACTATAAAGACCTTGGAAGATAATGTAGGGAAACATCTATAGGACCTTGTAATAGGAAATGGTTTCATGAACTTCACACCAAAAGCACAAGTAGCAAAAGAAAAAATAGATAAATGGGATTTCCTCAAAATTAGAAAACGTTCATACCTCAAAGGATGTTATCAAGAAAATGAAAATGCAGCCTACCCAATGGGAGAAAATATTTGGCAACCATATATCTGATGGGAGCCTAATATCCGGTATATATAAAGAAATCCTGCACCTTGAAAATAAAAAGACAAATAACCCTTTTAATAAAGGGGCTAGTGACCTGAAAAGACATTCTCTGAGGAAGAAATGCAAATGGCTAAAGCACACATGAAAGATGCTCGACCTTGCCAGCTATTAGGGAAATGCAAATCAAAACCTCAATGAGATACCATCTTACACCCATTAGAATAGTGGCTATTAATAAAACAGCAGACAATAAGTGTTGGAGAGGATGTTGAGGAATGGGAACCCTCATCCACTGTTGGTGGGATTGTAGAATGATCCAGCCACTATGGAGGACAATTTGGTGCTTTCTCAGAAAACTGCCTATAGAACTTCCATATGACCCTGTGATTCCACTGCTGGGTATATATCCTGAAGAATTGAAAGCAAAGACATAAACAGATATATGCACACCAATGTTCATAGCAGGATTGTTCACTATTGCCAAAAGTTGGAATCAACCCAGGTGCCCATCAACAGATGAATGGATAAACAAATGTGGTACATACATACAATGGACTATTACTCAGCTGTAAGAAGGAATAAAGTTCTCACCCAAGGGATAACATGGAGGAATCTTGAAGACCTTATGTTGAATGAAGCAAGCCAGGCATTGAAGGATGAGTATTACATGACCTCACAGATATGAATTAAGGAGATTGCACAGTCTCAGAGGGCTATTGTTTGTAAGATAGGTTTATAAGGTATAGAAAGAGAAGAGAATGCTGTAAGCCATCATGCATTTGGATGTAATCTATGGTAATGTGATAGAGTGTAGTTGCGTACTGAAGGGTTAGGACACGTGGGTAGTGATGTTATTGGGTTGAGTGGTGCAGGGTTGACAGGTGGGTAGATTGGGAAGGGTGGGTCAGAAGTTCCAAGATACTGGGGGGAGGGGAGGGAGAGGGACTAGGTGAAACACATAGGATTTGTGGGTTACAGGTTGGAATCACAGAGGTGGGAATGTTCTTATTTCAAAATGACACGGAAGGGTCACTGGTTTTAAGTGGTTGTTTGGGGCATATTCTGGACAGGCACACCTTGAGAAGGTTTCTAGGGAGTGTGTGTGTTCATTCTGTCATAATGTGTATATGAGTGGGTAGACACCCACATATTGTGCTGGAAGATGTTGGATTCCCATCTTTGGGAGGACCAATTTGTTCAAAAATAGGCAGGAGTCCCTCAAGAGCAAGGGTGGTTCCTAGTAGGGGAGGACAAACAAGTGGGTCAAGACCTCTTGTAACTCTGAATCTTGCCATTCACGGAGTCTTCTTGAAAAACTTCATTGCTCAAGTCCATCCTTATTTTCATCTGATATTTTTTCAGTTGATGGACCTTGTATTAGAAACAGTTTTCCAGCAAAATGAAAGTGACATATAATGTAAATGTTTTGACATTTATTACAGAAATTGTATCACATGAATGACAGTGGGATGAGCTAGTTCCAATTCCAAAGGGCAGGAGAAAAGATGGGAAGTCTTATGAAGTTTTTTGATAAAATCCCCAAAAGAAGCTGGCTGGATGAAAAAGATAGAAATTTTTCCTTCTGACTGCTGGTATCATCCGTTCTCCTTTAAATCCTTTGGCATATTGGATGAGACTGCTCTCATTGTTGACAATTGATATTTGTAGAATTCTATACCACAATGCTATCTATTTTACATTCCTCAAGTGCATATTGGACTTGCTAAACAGACCATGCAGTGAGCTATAAGGAAAATTTTTATGAAGTTCAAAAAATGGAAACCATTAAAGAATGTTATCTTTGTCCTCAGGTGTCAATGAAGAGAGAGTAGGTATTAAAAAAAAACCTATTTTTTTAGTTGTTCATATGAGTATTTTTCTGGCAGTTTTACCAGTTTGACATCATTTGTTTATAGTTCTATTATTTGATGCATGTTGATTTGGGATTTATTTATGACCCTGATATCATTTTGAAATGACTTTCATTATCTCTATTAATATTTTGCTCTGAAATCTATGGTATCTGATACTAATTTAATAATTTAACAATTCTAATTTTCTTTTAACTAGTGTTAGCATTATATAACTTTATTTCTTTTCAACTTTTTAAAAATTTAAAATGCAGGAGGTGTAATGTGAATTTGGTGCAAAATAAGTCCACGGTCTCTGGAGTGATAAAAACAAATTTCAATAATGGATGTTGTTGGCTGTAGTACAACATTGTGAATGTTTTAATGTTCCAGAATTGTATACTGGTGAATGGTTGAGATGGTAAATTTTATGTTGTATATATGTTACCACAATTTATATAGAGAGATGAGACAATGAAAATTAAATAGATCCTGGACTGCAACTAAACTAATGCCCAAATAGCATTTTTTGGAAAATTTAAAAAAATGGAGTATAAACTGTATACATTATATCAATGTTGAGGGCTTGAACTTGATAATAGTTCTCAGTGTGTTTACATAAGTGAATATCTTTGCTCTTAAGAAATATACATGGAGGAGGTGGTAGGTTGGAATATTTTCTACCACCCCAAATGAACATGTTCTTAATTAAATCCATTCCTGTGAGTGCTAAACCATTGTAAATAGGATCTATTGACAATGTTATTTTTAGGTAAGTTGTGGCTAATATGAAAACAGGTCTTATACCTATTACTGACAGCTTTAAGAAGAGAAATGATCCTGGAGGAGGTGAAGCTGGAAATCAGTGATCCCAAAAGAGAAAGGAAATGACATTGCCATGTGAATTGGCAATTGACAAAAAAGCTATAATAAGAACCCAAGGATCACTTGCCGGCCAACCCACAATGCCAAACTCTCCTAGAAGAATGCATTACCTTACTCATGCCTTGATTTTTTACTTCTCCTAGTTTCAAAACCACATTTCAAAAAATTTACATTGTTTGAACCAACCTGTTATATGATATTTGTTTTAGCAGCTCAGAAACAATGAAAGAAATATTTTATGGTAAAGGGGAATGATATATTCAACCTAGTCACAAGAGTCTAGAAATAATTAGACAAGTAGACAGACAGACAGATATACATATATACAGATATACATAAAGGACAATGAGAGATAGATAGGTAGATATATGATAGTTAGATAACTAGGTAAAGATTGAATGCTATGACAAATGAGAAAAAATGTTAAAAATTTTCAATTTTAGTATCTGGGTGGTACGTATGTAGGAGTTGCAGGTACTTTGGGGCTATGAACTTATGTTAATATATATATTTATAATTTTAATGGTTCTGTCTTATGGTTGAACTGACCCATTTTTCAGTATATAATGACCTTCTATGTCCTTTGTAAAAGTTTTGACTTAAAGTCCATTTTATCTGGTACCAGTAGAGCTGCCATAGCTCTTTTTTAATATTTGCATGGCTTATATTTTCCATTCTTTCACTTTCAACCTACCTGTATTTTTGAACTTAAGATGAGTCTCTTGTAAATAGAATATACTTGGGTTATGGATTTCCAATCTACCAATCTTTGTCTTTTGAGTAGACAGATTAATATATTTATATTAAATATTTTAACTAACTAGTACTATGCAGGACTTTTTCTACCATTTTGCTATTTGGTCTTTGTGTCTTTTTTTCCCCCTTATTTCTTCCATTGATGCCTTCTTTCATTTTTGTTTGATTTTGTGTATTGTACCATTTTGAGTCTCTTCTCATTTCTTTCTGTAAATATTTTTTATATATTTTGCTTTGAATTTGATTTGATATCAACTCACCTTCAATTGCAGGCAAATACACCATTCCTATAGCACTTTGTACTCCCACATTTTTCTGTACTTGTTACAAATTATATCTTTATATATTGTATGCCTAATTCTCAGCTTTATCATTATTTTTTGCATTTACTTTTTAGAACTTGTGAAAAGTAAAAATATAGAATTATATACAAAATATACAAAATAATAATACTGATATTTATGATTAATCATATGGTTACATTTACCCAAGTTCTTCATTTCTTTAAGCTTCTTAGATCCACTGTCTAGTGTCATTTCCTTTCACTTTGAAGACCTCCTTTAATATTGCTGGCAGGGCAGATCTGGTTGTGTTGAACTACTTCAGCTTATGTTAATCTGGTAAAGACATTTTTTATTAATTTTATTGCAACATAATAAACCATGCCATTCATTTAAAGTATATAATCAACAATATTTTGTATAATCATGGAGTTGTGTATTCAGCACTATAATTAATATGAGAGCATTTTCATTACTCCAAAAAAGAAGAAAAATCAACAAAAAACAAACAAATTAAAAAAATCCCTACCCCTTGGTAGTCACTTCTCAATCTCTCTATCCTTCCCCTGTCATACATAACTACTAGTCTATTTCCCTCTCTGTAATTTATTTCTGTTTACATTTTGTATAGATGGCATGAAACAATCTGTAGTACTTTGATCTAGTTTAAATCACTTAGCATGTTTACTTTTTCTTTTTTACTAAAAATGGAAGATTCTTAAAATATTACTATACTCTTCTGTCCATAGTTTATTTTGGTTGTATTTTTGCCCAAATATCACCCTGGTGTTAACCTCTTATAATACTAACAAACATTTGTTCTGTTTCAGAGAAAAACATTTTATATATGTACTAGTAACCATTGTCTTGCTTTGACTCAGGGCTGTGGATACAAAGTACCAGATATGTATTGGGTTTTTAATGGGAATTTTATTAGAGGAAAATATTATCTTTCTTATGCTGTAAAATGTCCAAATCAAGGCACCATCAATGATGCTTTTTCACTAAAATCAGCTACTAGTGATCCTGGCATCCTGTCATGTGGCAAGGAAAGATGGCAGTTGATCTCTGCTGAGGACGCTGCCTTCCCCTGAAGGCTCACCATCTCCAAGAACTCAGCTGTGGGCAACAAGGCAAAGGCTTGTCTCTATCTAGGCCTCTTCTTCAGCCTTGGCTTTGCTGCCTTCTCCCAGAGTTCAGCTATGGACAATCAGGCATATGGTAGTGCTCACTCCTCACCTTGAGCTGTACTATGGCTCTCAATTTGATTCCATTGATCTATGTGTCTACCTTTATGCCAGTATCATGCTGTTTTGACCACTGTGTCATTATAATACATGTTAGGGTAAGGAATTGTGAGTCCTCCAACTTTGCTCTTCTTTTTAGGATGTTTTTAGCTATTTGGGACTTTTTTCCCTCCAAATAAAAGTGGAAATTCACATTTCTATTTCTGTAAAGTCCCTTGGTGGAAATCTGATTGGGATTGCATTAATCTATAACTCATTCTGGGTTAAATTAATATTTTCATAGGTTTAGTCTTCCAATACATGAACAAGGAATGTCTTTGCATTCATTTATGTCTTCTTTGATTACATTTAACAGTGTTTTGTAGTTTTTTGAATACAGTTCCCTTGCATATCTGGTTAAATTAATTTCTAGATATTTTAGTCTTTTTGTTGCTATTGTAAATGGACTTTTTTCTTGATTTTCTCTTCAGCTTCCCTGTTATTAGTATTGAAAAACAATACAGATATTTGTGTATTGATTTTGAATACTGTCAATTTGTTGAAGTCATTATTAGCTTTTGTGGCAGTTTGAGATTATTTAATGAATCTGAAAAAGGGAAGGATTTCTTGAATTACTTTATTTCTATGCATGTGATACCCTTTGGATTAAATATGTTTGAAGGTTCTTGATTAGATTACTTCAGAAGATCTCTTTAGGACATTTGATTTACTACATTAGTGAACTGTGACTCAGGTTGGGTTTTTGCCACCTTCCTGGGTCAAATATAAGTTGAAACAAAGAGATAGACAGATTTAGACAGACATAGGAAAAAGGGATCTGCCATGTTTGATAATAATCATGTGTGAAAGGATTAGATGATCACTTAGACACAAAGTCCACAAGAGACTGGGCCTAAGGATCAGCTCAAGAGAAGACAAGCCCTATGCTGGGTTAGCTTACAGCTACAGAAAGACAGAAACCATGACAGAGGTCAGCAGCCATCTTGCTACCCCCCCTTGGCAGCTGAATGGTGAGAAACTACCTCTTATGGTACACAGATTTGGAATTTTCATGGCCTTGTAACTGTACATTTTACCATAAGTAATTCCCTTTTATAAATGCCAAACAATGTCTAGAAATCAGCATTGCCAACCCTTTAACAAACTTAAATAGAAATTGTACCAAAAGTGGAGTTGTGCTGCAACAATTACCAAAAATGCTTGGTTTTTATTAATGGATTAGGGAAATATTTTTTGAAGAATTGTGAGATGCTTCATAGAAAAGGCATAGTTTGCTGTGAAGAGACTGTTGGTAGCAATATGGACCCTACTGTTTTTTTCAGTGAGGCCTTAGAAGGAAGTGATGACACTGTTGTTGGAAACTGGATGAAAGCATTCTGTGTTTTAAAGTTGCAGAAAACTTAGCAAGATTGTATTTTGATGGTATTATGGAAAGCATAATTTGAAAATGACAAACTTGGCCATTTAGCTTAGGATATTTACAAAGTAAATTTTGAAAATGCAGACTGGCTTCTCCTTGCAGCTTATATCAATGCAAGAGGAAATAGATAAACTGAGGACTGAATTGTTGGTCACAACAATCATCCAGAGCTTGATTTAGGAAAATCCAAACTTCTGGAAACAGGCCTCCAGAGGATAATGGCTTATGTAATGACTTAACTAAATTTGGAACTTGTAAATCAGGATTAGAAATTCAGTAATCAAGGAAAGACTTGCAGAAAAGCTGTCTGAAGGCTTGGACCCCTGTTCCCTGAATGATAAACCAAAAAACATTTGAAATAACTGTATGAACAAAACTACTGTCAATCTTGACTAAAGGTATAGGGAAGGGAGAGATGGATGTGGAAATGACTTGAAGAGAAAAATTTTAGAAAGTGAGGTCAGGAATTCAGAAATCTCTTTTGGTCAAGAGAGGGACCACAACCATGTCTATTGACAGGATGACTTTGCCCAAGGATTTTAAGAGGGTGGATATTCAAGCCCACTGTTCAGGGAGAGTTTTGCCACCCTAGGCTAGAGAGAGGGTGGAGTATATTCTCCATTTGTTAGGGTCAGTGAGGTGCCATCTCTCTGAGGGGTGTGTCCTGTTGCCCATAGCTTGGGGATTGTTAGGTCACCATTCTACTGCTCAGAGGGGGTTGGGCCTAGTCTTCACTGATCAAAGAGAGTCAGGTGCCACCCCACTGTTTTTAGGGGTTTGGGCCTGAATGCTAGATATTAGGGAGACTTTTGCCAACACCTCACTGTTGTAAAGGAGTTAAGATAATTCTCTAGAGATTGTGGAAAATGTGGCCATCACTCAAATTTTCTTGGAGGGTGAGATCTGGAACTCAGTTGCCACCCAGTTGTTTGAAGTGAGAGGGACCAAAAATATGGCCATTGGGCAAGCTCTTGGAGAGAGAAGGTTCCCATGAGGCCCTGAGGAGAAGAAACCACCATTTTAAGGATGACTCTCAGACGTTGAAATCTAATGGAGTATGCCCTGCAGATTTTTGGAACTGTTAGTGACCCATGACCGTTTCTCTCCCAATTTCTCCTTATGGTAATGCGAATGTTTATCCTATTTCTATTCTTCATTTGTATATAGAAAGCAGGTAATTTATTTTGTAGGTTTCACAGGTCTACAGCCAAAGGAGACTTTTGACCCAAGACAAATTGTATTCTTATAACTGAATTTGCTGTGATTTTGTACTCAGCATTGTTCCTAAAATGATTTATGTCTTTTTGGAATAAGTATTTTTGGGATTCAGAGTGTGGAGTGTGGCACTTTGAAATTATCTTATGAATCTCATAAGAATATTATCCTTGTAAATTAACCTATTCTTCTGGATGTGATAACCTTTGATTTCATTAAAAGTTGAGGGGACTTTGATTAGATTACTTGATAAGATTTATTAGGACTTTAGGTTGGATTACATCAGTGAGGCGTGATTCAGTTTGAGTCCTTGCCCCATTGGTAGGTCTGATATTATTGGAAACATGCAGAGAGACAGACTTAAACAGACACATGAATAAGTGTGCTGCTATATTTGACCTGGCCATGTGAGAGACGGGTAGAAAATTGCTTAAATATGAAGCCCCCAAGAGACTAGGCCCACAGATCAAGAGGAGTCAAAACCTTTGCCAGGTTTGCCTACACGTGTAGAAAGGTACACATATCAGCAGAGATAGATGATCATTTTACTTCCCCATGTGACAGCTGGCTTTGGTGAGAATGCCCTGATTTGGACTTTTCACATCTTTGGAGTTGTAAGCTTTTACCCCCAAAAATACCCAATATAAAAGCCAACCTATTTCTGGTACTTGCTTCAGAAGCTCTTTGGCAAACTAAAAAACTCTACTAACTTTAATCATAGATATTTTGAAATTTTGCAAATATAAGATCATTTCATCTGTGAACAGTGAATTTTCATATTTCTTTTTCAACTTGTATGATTTTATTTCTTTTTCTTGCCTAATTGCTCTGGCTAGAACTTCTAGCACAATACTGAATAACAATCATGGCAGAGAGCTTCATTATCTTTTCCCCATCTTAGAGGGAAAAGTTTCACACTCTTCTCATTATAATGTTGGCTGCAGAATTTCCATATCTGCACTTTATCAGATTGATGAACTTTCCTCCCTTTCCTATCTGTGAAGTGTTTTTCCACAAAAGGTGCTATATATTGTCAAATGCATTTTTTGCATAAATTGAGATGAACATGTGGTTTTTGCCCTTCAAATTGTTAATGTGGTGCATTATGTTAATTGATTTTTTATGTTGAATCACCCTTGCATTCCAGGAATAAAACTTCCTTGATCGTGGTGTTTGCTTCAATTTGCATGTATTTTTTGAAAAAATTTTTACCTATATTCATTAGAAGATATTAGTATGCAACTTTCTTTACTTGTAGTATTTTTATCTGGCTTTGGTTTTGGTCATTTTGGCTTCATAAAATATGTTGGGTAATTTTCCCTGCTTTTCAAATTTTTGGAGGATTTTAAACAGAAGTGGTATTAATTCTTCTCAACATGTTTGGTAGAATTCACAGCTGAAGTCATCGGCTCTTGTTCTTTTCTGTGTTGGTAGATTTTGACTACTGATTCAATCTCTACTTATGGTTAGTTTATTCATTTCCTGTATTTCTTGTAGAAACAATGAAGGTTGTTTTAGATTACATAGGAATTTGTCCATTTCAATTTGGTTGTATAATTTATTGACATACAGTTTCTCATAAGAACTTCTTATGATCCGTTTTATTTCTGTGGTGCCAGTCATAAAGTCACTCCTTTAATTTATGGTTTTATTTATTTGCATCTTCTCTCTTTTTTATTTGTTAGTCAAGCAAAGGATTTGCCAACTTTATTGATCTTCTCAAAGAACCAGCTTTTGTTTCCATTGAGTTTCTCTATTGATTTTTTTGTTCTTGATTTCGTTTATTTCTGCTCTAATGTTTGTTATTTCTTTCCTTCTTCTAGCTTTGGGATTTGTTTGCTGCTTTTTCCTCAGTCTTCCAGGTGTTCAGTTAGATCATCAATTTTAGCTCTTTCTACTTTTTTAATGTAAGCATTGAGGGCTGTAAATTTTCCTCTCAGCACTTCCTTTGCGGTGTCTCATAGGTTTTGACCTGTTGTGTTCTCATTTTCATTTATCTCAAGATATTTGCTGAATTCTCTTGCAGTTTCTTCTTTGACCCAATGATTGTCTAAGAGTGTTGTTTAATCTCCATGTATTTGTGAATTTTCCCTTCTTCTGTCCATAATTGATTTCCAGCTCCATTCCATTATGATCAGAGTAATTTTTTTAATAATTTTAAACTTTTAAAATTTACTGAGACTTGTCTTGTGACCCAACATATGTTCTATCTTGGAGAAGGATCCATGAATACTTGAAATGAATTTATATCCTGCTTTATGGGGGTGGAATGCTGTATAGATATCTGTTAGGTCTAGTTCATTTATCATATTATCCAAGTTCTCTGTTTCTTTATTTAGTTTCTTTCCAGATGTTCTATCCAATAATGAGTGGTGTATTGACATCTTCAACTATTTTCGCAGAGATATCTATTTCTCCTTCAGCTTTGCCAGTGTGTGCCTTATTTATCTTCGAGCACTGAGTTTATGTACATAAACATTTAGTATAGCTATTTCTTCCTGTTGAATTTCCTCTTTTATTAATCTATAATGAACTTCTTCATCCCTTATAACAGTTTTGTATTTAAAATCTATTTTGTCTGATATTAGTATTGCTTTCCAGCTCTTTTTTGGTTACTATTTCCATGAAATATCTTTTTCCAATCCTTCACTTTTATCCTGGTTGTTTCCTTACATATGAGCTGAATCTCTTGTAGACAACATATAGAAGGCTCACATTTTTTATTCCATTCTATCAGTCTGTGTCTTTTGATTGGGGAGTTCAAGCCATTAATATTCAATGTTATAACTTTAAAGGCATTACTTACTTCATCCTTTTTGACCATTGACTTTCTGTTATCATACCATAGCAAAGTCTATCTTTTTATCCTTTCTAATATTCTTCATTTTTACACTCTTCTCCAAGTCTTTTGCCCTTGTTTTTTCCTTTCAGGCTGCAGCACTGCCTTTAGTATCTCTTGTAATTCTGGTCTTTTGGTAGCATATTCTATCAGTTTTTCTTTTTCTGTGAAGACTTTGAACTCCTCTTCATTTTTGAAGGACAGCTTTGCCAGATACAGAATTCTTGGTTGGCAGTTTTTCTCTTTAAATACCTTAAATACATCATACCACTTTCTTTTCTCCTGCATGGCTTCTGATGAGAGGTTGGCAGTTAATCTTATCAAGATTCCCTTGTATGTAATGCTTTGCTCTTCCCTTGCTATTTAAAAAATCTTCTCTTTATTTCTGATATTTGTCATTCTGAATAGTCAGTGTCTTGTGATAGGTCTGTTCATATTTATTCTGTTTGGCATGCATTGTATTTCTTGCATATTGATATTTATGCCTTTCATAAGGATAGGGAAATTTTCTGTCATTATTTTCTCAAATATTCTTTCTGCCTCTTTTCCATTCTCTTCTCCTTCTGGGATATCAATAATGCTTATGTTTTTGCATTTCTTGTTGTCATTCAATTCCCTGAGACCCTGTTCGATTTTTTTCTATTTCCTTCTCTTTCTGTTTTCCTATCCTTTGCACGTCTAATGTTCTGCTTTCAGAATAACTAATTCTGTCTTCAAGCAATTGAAATCTGCTCTTATGCGCCTTGAATGTATTTTTAATATCATTCATCTTGTCTTTCATTCCCATAAGATCAGTTACTTTACTTTGCAGCCTTGCAAAGTGTTCTTTATGCTCACACAGAGTCTTCTTAATATCCATTATCTCTTTAGTCATATTTTCTTCAATTCTTTAAAATGATTTAGGAGAGTTGTGTGATTATCATTACACAGTGCTTAATTGTCTTAAATCTTGTATCTCTTCAGGATATTTGGTTTGTTCCTTTGGCTGGGCCATCTCTTCTTGTTTCCTAGTATGGCTTATTATAATATTTTGCCAATGTCTAGGCATCTAAAATGTTGATGAATTTACTCTGATGACCAATTTCTCTCTCTTACCTATTATTATTTTTTCACAGTCCTATGATATTTGGTTCAACTTATCCTAAATTTTTAAAATTGCCCAGCTAAGTTACCAAAGTCATGCCAGGGTGTGACTAATGGGGCGCTGGCTTTGTCCAAGGGATAAGGTAAAGATAGCTTTAAAAGCAGTTGCTGTACATGTAATTTCCAGATAGGCCAGTGCATAGCACTTTTTGGCACACCATTCCATGGAGGTGTATCTCTCTTGGTTTTCTTTTGCTTTCCTCTGGCCAGAGGCAAGATTCAAAGTAGGATCTGCTGGCTGAATTCACTGAAGAAAAGCCCCCTGACTCCCCCTCCCTTTTCCCTTGAAACAGCTGGAAGGGAAAAACATGCCTGCTCTCCTCTTTGTCAGCTGCAATGTGCCAGGTGTTTTATCCCCATTTAATATTTCCGGGCTGGGGTAAGGGAGCCCCTCTCTGTGTCCGGCAGGCTTAGTAACTTAGTTTGTTGTTTTGGCTTCTTTGTCTCTCTATCCCTCACTCTCCTGGGAGTTTTGAAGTACTGTCATGGTCTGTTGACACCCAGAGCAGGTCCCCCAGGCACACTGGCTCTTTCTCCATTGTTTTTGTGAGAGCTAAGCCTTATCTGCCTTACCCAGTGGCCATGTTCTCACAATTCCTGGGATTGGTTCTTAACCTATTCAAATTGAAACAACTCTATTTCCAGTGGAAAGAAGACTTTGGCAGTCCCTGATGTGAAGTGTCGATAGGGTTATGCAAAATATCACTATTGGATACTCCTAGTCAAAGACTTAGAGGAAAGAATCTGTAAATATGTATTTCACTTGTGTGAAATTAACAAGTATAGGGAGATTGGCTTGGTGCTTCTAATGTTCTAGAGAATGTGGAGGAATAAAATGTTGAATTTAGGACTTTATATTCCCTATTCAAGACCTACATCAAAAGGGCGAAATATTAAATACAAATGAGTTTTTATAGCTAAGAGATTTCAAAGTGAGTCAGGAGGTCATTCCAGTGGTTAGGCCTATGTACATTTCAGGAAGATCTCATTGATTGCCACAGTAAACAGTGTCTCAAGCAGGGTTGCTCCTGAGGGCTTTAGAGACATTTAGATACTATAGGCAGGGAAGACAACCCCAAGAAATTGGCACCCCATTGGTGAGCCTTACCTTGGAATATATGCTAACCGATCTACTAAATGTATCAAAAGTAGATTCACTAATAATTTTCTTATGCATGGTTCTTATGTCTCTTTTATTTGAACCTATGATTAGCATAATATCCATTAAATATTTATCCCAGAGATGGATATCTTCCAGTTGTTCACATGCTGGTTGAGCCCTGAATCTCAGTAGAGTTGCAGTCAACATGTACTTTCATCCAGGACAACTAGCAAAAGATGATGATGGGCAAAACCCATCTCAAAAAACAGAGAGCATATACATCTCCAATCATGACAGTGTCATCGATTTGCCCCATGGGATCTAAGTCCACTCTCAATGGGAAGCAAAGAAGTCATCACTATCCCAAAGTCCTTAACATCAAGGAATGAGTACACATAAGTAGGGAGAGCCAGTATGGACCAAAGTAGACATATTATTATTCTAGTAATGGAAGAAATTGTAATATTGATATAAAAGTGGTCACCAGAGGTTCTGAGGGGAGTGAGAGAGAAGAAAAGGCGTAACATAGGGCATTTTGGGGACATTGAATTTGTTCTGCATGATGTTGCAATGATGGATATAAGCCATTATACATTTTGTCAAAATGTATAATTCCACTTTGCAACACAGCAAATAATTGTGAGGTACAAACTGTAAACCATAATATAAAATATAGGCAATGGTTAGTAGTAATGATTCAATACAATTTCATTAATTATAACAAGTGTACACTAATGAAAGAATTTGTTAATGGAGGAAATTGTGGGAAGGGGAAGAGAGTGGGGTATATGAGAATCCCCTATATTTTTTATGTAACTTTTCCCTACACTTGGCTCTTCTACCCCTTCTATTTAAACCTATAGTTAGTACTAGAGTTGTTAGTTTTATGTCAAAGAGACTTAAATCTTTGGACTTTCCATGTGTCAGTTAGGCCCTGAATCTCAAAAGAGTTGCAACACCAACCCTCCAGTTCAATGGACTCACACAGGACTACTAACAAGGAAATGATGATGGACAATGACCATCCCAAGTATCAGAGACAGTCTACAACTGCAAGCAAGATAGTCCCATCCATCTGACCCATTGGCTCTAAGTCCCCTCTCAATATGAGGCAGAGTGGGCATCACCATCCCAGATTGGGGAATGAACAATGAACTAGAGTAGACTTACTGCTACTCTACTGTAAACTTATTGTTATTCTAGCAATGGAAAAACTTTTATTATTGATGTGGAGACAGTGGTCTCCAGAAGTTCTTAGGGGAGGGAGAGGAAAAAATATTTGTAATATGGGGGCATTTTTGGAACATTGGAATTGTCATGAATGACATTGCAATGACAGATACAGGCCATTATATATCTTGTCATAACTTACAAAATTATGCAAGAGAGAGTTTAAGTCTCTGACCATAGAATGTGGTTTTATTTGTGAATTTATTAAAAATTCTTAATTTTGTTTTTAAAAGTTGTTTAATATACTGTAAGATCTTCATAAGAATCCTCATTAAGTTTTTTAGGTTGTAAATTTCAGAATCAATTTTTTTCTCATGAGCAGGGATATTTGCCATAATTAATATTCTGTGAAGACCTCTCTAATTCTGACTTTTTCATTTTGCATGTGTGTTTTGTAAGTTCACAAATATTACTATACACTTATTTTTCATGTATGTTCATTTATGAATGATATACTTCAATAAAATAAAAAAAATGTTTTACAAAGCAACAGCTTTACAAACCAATCAATACAGGATGGCACTGGCATGAGGATAGAAATTGAATATAGAACAATGGATTAGAATTGAGAGTTCAGAACTAAACTCCTACATGTATGTTTAATTGATTTTGACAAGGTGAAAATTCCATTCAATGGGGAAAGAAGAATCTCTTCAATAAATGGTGCCTGTACAATTGAATATTCTCAGAAAAAATAATCTAATTATATCCCTACCTTATACCATATAGAAAACAACTCAAAGTGGACCAAAAACCTCAATGTAAAAGCTAAAATTCTAAAACTATTAGAAA
The DNA here is from genome assembly GCA_029593785.1 of Cabassous unicinctus. Taxonomy (NCBI): domain Eukaryota; kingdom Metazoa; phylum Chordata; class Mammalia; order Cingulata; family Chlamyphoridae; genus Cabassous; species Cabassous unicinctus. The sequence goes on from JAQZBX010015408.1 coordinate 32,813, forward strand.
ACACATAAGGGTTAAATGTGTGGTTTTTAAACATTTTTTTCTTTATTTTCAAGGAGCAAATTACATAAATGTTACATAAAAAATACAGGGATTCTCATAAATCCCACTGTTTCCCCCTCCCCCACTTTCATCCTTTAACAACATCTTTAATTAGTTTAGTACATTTGTTACAATTGATGAACACATATTGAAGCATCGCTACTGACCATGGTCTATGCTTTAGATTAAGGTTTACACTTTACACTACACAATTTTATACCTTTTGACAAAATGTATAATGAGTTGTATCCGCCATTGCAATATCATACAGAACAATTTCAATGTCCCCAAAATGCCCCATGTTACATCTGTTCTTCACTTTTTCTCACCCTCAGAACCATGGTGACCACTGTCTTTATAATAATGTTACAAGTTATTCCATTACTAGAATAATAAGTCTACTTTAGTCCATAGTTGCATTCCCAACTTATGATTGTTTTTCCTAAATCTTAAGGATTTAAGATGGTGATGACCACTCTGCTTGCAAATGAGAAGGGGCTTCAATCCTGTGGGGCAGAGGGATGGAGCTGTTTTGCTTGTAGTTGTAGATACTCTCTGCTTTTGGGGATGAACATTGTCCATCACCACTCATTTGTTAGTTGTCCTGGGTGAGTCCAATTACTTGGAGTGTAGGTGTTGGCTGTATCTCTGGTGAGATTCAGGTCTCAACCGTCATATGTACAGCAACAAGTTTTAAGTCTCTAGGACACATATTTAGTTATACTGCTAATTATAGGTTCAAATAAATGGGACAGAAGAACCATGTGTTGGGAATTAAATGAGTCTCATAGTGGTTCAATGTTAATTCTTTACTACTTTGGATTTGGAAATGAATTATTAGATATTACATAAACATAAAAAACAAAAGGCTAAAAATTAAATAAACTGTATTTCCTCAAAATTAAATTTTTTTTCTTCAAAGGATGCCATCAAGAAAGTATATAGACAATGTGCAAGAATGGGAGAAAATATTTTCAAATCATATATCTGTAAAGGGTCTAGTACCTTAAATATATAAAGAACACATTCATCCCAACAGAAAAAATATACACATCCCATTTAAAAATGGCCAGAAGTCCATAATAGACATTATTCCAAAAAAGATTTAAAATGACCAACAAGCACATGTGAAGATGTTCAATTTCATTAGTCTTTAGGGAAATAAATATCATGAGATATTTTTCTAAATAAAATTTAAAAAGTGAGCATTGAATTGTTCATCATAAAGAATGAAACCTAGTTCCCTAGTTTAATTTATGGACTATAGTTAATAGTGTAATTATAATAATATTTTTCAGCAGTTATAGCAAAATTACCACACTAATACACAATTTTAATAATAGAGAAGGCAGTGTGTGGGGGGAGTGTATGGTAAATCTCTGCTAGTTCTGCATGATTCTACTATAAGCCTAAAAATTCTATAATAAGAACTGAGAAAAATTTACCAATTAAAAAAACTATCAAAAGGAGTTAATATGAAAATGTAAATTGCTTTAGTCTTCATGGGTTTAATGAATTTTGTCTATATATTTTGTATATAATTTAAAATAATTAGTAACTCATTTTTTCTGTATCTCTCTCTATGACTGTTCATCTTGAAATATTAAATGCTTTTTCTGTGATACTTTTATAGCAAATAGCTCTTAAATTTACAGCTATCACTACTCTCCTTTTACACTTGCCAGACTTTATTGTCAACACCATGTTTGCTGATAAAATTGTATTACCCAGTTCCAAAATCTACTTTATGTTCAGACTTGGTATGGGTTCATTTACACAGTGGAAGTAGTGTCCATGGTGCCTCAGAACACATGTTCTTCCTTGCTGATGTGGTCAGCTTTGAGCATCTCCATTAGAACATGGACATGCCAGTGAGGGAGATGTTCAGGGACCCTGAACTTTCATCTCTACATTCTCTTCATTTTACCTTTCCCTCCCAAACTGTGATAGCCCAAAGTCTAAGGTTGCTTTCCTTTTTTTATCCCCCAACTTCCAGGTCAAGATTTTTCATCTGCTGCTTCTCAGGTAATTTTAAAATTTAATTACATTTTTCTTATGATGTCAAAATAAAGATGATTTTCTCTGAGTAGTTAAAAGGTGTTCTTTACTTGCAATTCCTGAATGGACTTATAGAAATCTTTCACATTTAAACTAATTTACTTGGCAATTTTTATGCAGTAATGGAAGGAATTCCCATCTTAAAAAGTGCCTTAACTGAATCAGATGTCTACCCAATTCTCATTACTGTGGTCTCAGTTCTGCTGAAGTCTCATTTCAATTTTCTAAATTATAGCAAAAACAAGTGAAATAAAATAAATTTACACTCAGAATCCCATCACCATTAAAACATCCATTCTTTTTAGCATTCCACATTCCTTTCCATTTCTTGTATGTAGGAATTAACCTTTATATTTAAGAACATAGAGGAAATCAATAACATGAAAAAATGTATTTCTATTAGATAATGTGTACAATCTTAATGATTTAATTATTCTTTCTTTGCCTATGGATTTGAAAATGTGTTAAAACTCTAAGTTTTATTAGTCATATTTTACCTTCTAAAATTTATTTTTATATAATTTGACTACTTGGGCCCATCTGTTGCATATATTGTTGATCAAAATTTATGATCTAAAGTGCATGACTTATGGGAGCAGGTCTAGCAGAGTGGTTGAGAGTCTGCTTCCCACATATGTGCATTGGGCTTGATTCCCAGTACCTCCTAAAAATATATATATATACACACACACACACACATATATATGTACATGCACGCACATAGAGAGAGCAAGTATGTTTCCTTTTCTCCAGATAGTGAAATAATAGTGCCTATCTTTCCTCTTTTATTTTTTGGGGAGTCCTAAACATAGAATATGTAGTAGCATAAAGCACAGAAGATGGTGCTAAAATGAAGTCTCTAAGATGCCAGGACCTGGAGCTAAAGCTCTTGGATACCTGAGGTATAAAAGCAACATCTTTCAGGCCAAAGACACAGAATGACAGAGGAGCAGGGCAATTCCGCTCATGTCTGTCAGATGATCCTGGATCTTTGATTTCTCTTATTCTTCTGCTTGGTAAGAAAGAAAAACTGTTCTCCAAAGTGGTTATACCATTTAAATTCATACCAGCAATTTATGAGTTGCAGTAGATCAATATTTTTACCACCAACATAATTACTAATCTTGGCCTATGACAATATTTTAATTAAAGCACTTCTAATGGATGTGCAATGGTAAGATAGCATCACAATTTAATTTATAGTGTGCTGATGATTTTTCTTTAGTATAAGCCATGTTTCAAGGAAATTTTGTAAATATTTCCTGAGAACTAATCAATTAATTTAGGAAGTGTCAGTATCATTATAATACTGAGAGTTCACATTCCAGAATATATTATATAATATCACGCATTTTTAATTACTTCATGTTCTCAACAGTGTAGTACTGGTTCATGTATATTCTTCATGTTTATTATGAACATCGTAAAAATAATTTCTGTGCATTTTCATGTTGTTGCATTTATGATGCTTCTAAATTTAGAATTGCTAATTTTGTAGTTAAGTATTATTCTATTTTATATTTTTATTTCATAATGAATAGCATTACTGAATTCTCTCAATGTGTCTAATAGATTCTCAATTGATTTTTCTGTTGTCTAAATAAAAATTTTATCTACCCATAATGACATTTGCCTATAATTTTTAGAATTTTTGCCTATCTTTTTGTTTCACTTTGTTGTTAGAATTCCCTGTTTTTCTGATTTTATTAAAAATATTCCTCAGCTTTGTTTATTGGTGTTCATTTTCAATTTCATAAACAAATAACACACATACCCTCAAACTTTGGTGTATATGTGCATAAATAGAAATTTAGACATGTTCATATTAAGCAAGTTTCATTCTCCTTATTTTTTACTTAGAACATTAATCAGGAAGCAATGTTGAATTAGATTAGATTAATTTGTTTTTGCTGCTCTGTTATCAGTATAGTTGTTAAGTTTGCATTGATATTTAAATTCTTAAAACACAATAGGTTTTCCCTGTACCAAGTATAATTAACATTAAGATAGGATTTAGGGCATATCAAAAACCATGAATAACAATAGCATAAACAAAGATATTATGCTTCTTTAAAAATAAAACATAATTTTAAAAGATATTATGACTTGTAAGTATGGTTTCTTACATAAAATCACAGGAAAGAAAGTTGAGGGATCATGAGCCATATGACCTCAGGGGAGCCATCAGCACTTTTCAATTGCACAGCTTGCTAGCTATATAGCCTACTCAAGATGGGAAACTATAACCCATTTTTGGGAGCAACTACATCTCATCAATCCTGGTTATGAGGAACAAGTCCATAGTAATGTGTCCAAACTCTAATTTATCTTTGATCCAATATACTACAGAAAATTTATTGAATTTATATTACAAGGAGGATTCAAAGCAAGAAATGAAATCCTCAAGTGTCTTAAGAAAGCATACCCCTAATCAGCTGTTACCCTTTCCTTCAAGGGAATATTCAGGTAAGCGCATTTGCTTAATTTATTAATGTAATCAATGTTATTATTAGAATTTCATTACTAGATTTTCTAATATTGAACCATATTTATTTTACTGGAAATAAAGTCAATGGAGATACATTATTCTTTTAACATATAAATGTGTGATATTTGCTAATGTTTATTTGGATTATTTACATCAAAATCCATAAATGAAAAGAAATGAAT
>JAQZBX010015409.1:0-37578 GCA_029593785.1 Cabassous unicinctus
TTGATTATGTGGCTAAGAATTGCATAATCCCTTATTAAGCTAAATAACATGAAAATCCCTGGGTAAAAATAGTTATATCCCTTGGGGGCAAATTTCTTCTTTGATGACTTCATTATCATTAACAAAAATTTATTAAAATAGACTGTAGCAATCCATGGAGGATGCATTTTTATGTATTCAGGAAACAAATTTTTAAGACAAGTATACTGGGTTTTTGAGAAGACAGGATATATACATGAATATAACAATATATAATGTACCATAACTTTAGGGATAGAGGAACTGTTTTATACTAAGTGATATAGAATGCTAAGGAAATTATTTTACTGGGACTTGGGAAGATTTAGAGTAGAGGATGGGTTCTCATCTAGGCATTGGAGAAAGATTAGGAAATGAAAGAGGCATTGTCAGGAGGATAAACAGTGAGAACAAAGCGACGTAAGAAGGAAAACACAAGAATTGATTAAAAATTGATCAGAGAAAGTATGACAAATAAAAAAATGTAATAAACAGTTCTCTCAGGGATTTTTTTTAAGGCCCTGGAAATTTCTGCTATTAATGCCAAAGTGTAATAAGAACTTTTTAACATTCAAAAACATTATCCCAGACCTTAGGGACAATCTCTGAAGAGAACTAATTATATTATAATAACCAGCACTACATGGGTCAGAAACAGAGAATGGGCATTTACACAACTCAGAATTTCATCAAATCAAACCTAACTTACCTTTTCATCTCTACTGCCTTAGTTTTCCACTGTTTGTTACAGTGTATATAACAAACCTATCATTTTTATTTATATTTAATAAAAATGAAAGATTTTTTACTTGCCTTCAAACTCAAGAGTAATTTTGCTTTCAGTAATGGTGACATTTAATAAATCAATCCATCCATTTTAGTTCTTCCATTGTTAAAACCAAATCAGAGTAATTAAATTTTAATCTATTAATGTAAAAGAAGTGCTAATTCAGGTTTTAGAGAGATTATTTTTCAGTAATATATGGTGTTATAAATCTGTTTGCAAAATGTTCTAAAACTTAAAATCTGCTATCTTTATAAGTATATGAGAAGAATCAATCAGTCAAAGGCTTCTGTTTTTTGATTTGCACACTCCTTATCTTCTTGCTGCAGGACAAAATAAATGTTCCTTCCCCAGAATCACACTAAAATGTGTCATTTTAAAATCAGTCTTAATATTTGTGGAAATTTTGTGATTGGCTTTTTCTAGCTCAGATTGGCATTTTCTACTATCCAAATATCCCCTTTATTCCTCATATTCAATATGTTTTAAGTTCACAAAACACAGTGCTAAAATTAACCCATTATTTATCCTATAAAGTGATTGTGATTTGTTTAATTCTAGAAGATGCCCTAAACAGTGTGCCAGTCTCTCTGAAGAATTCATGGACAAGATCAAAATTTCCCCTAGGAACTTTACTTTGTTTATTAAATAACAGTTGCCAAAATGTGCTGACATAATTTTATATCTCCTTCAACTATGTTCTCAGAACAGTCTTTATAAAAAAAATCACACTGTATTTAAGCCACAATACCCTCCTTTAGCCTTCATTTTTTTTGTTTATTGAATGATTAATTTATTGTTTCCTTTAATACATATTTATTGTATGCTTGCAATGTGCCAAGCACTCTTCCGTGACCTGGGTATTAAACTGCAATCAAGATGCATAAATATGGAGGTAAAATTGAAAATATGAAGGGTTAGAAATCAGGTTCAGAATGTATCTACAGGACTTCCTGTTTTAGCTACAACATATAAAGAGCTTGGAAATCATCATTTCCATTCTTAAAACAAGACATTGCAGAACAAACTGAAAACTGATGAATGTTTTTTGACGCATCAGAGAACTGAGATTGTAAAGCAAACTACTACCTCCAAGTCTGGGCAGACAGGTATATCCAGAGAGACACAGCTGATATCTGCTGACCCTGATATCAGAGGTTGCTGAAACCATAAACTGGTACTGTGGACTAGTCTTAGAGGGCACCCATACTTTCATGGGTTTTGCTTCTAGGAACCACAACAGCAGTTGTTCTTAACCAGGGATGCATGAGCTTGAATTGAAAATTCGAAAAATATTATTCTTGTGGGGATGTGTTGGTGCAGGTGTGATATATTTATTAAATAATACACAATATAGTGTGACCTTACTAAGGGGTTTGTGGTTTTCACCTGATTGGCAAAGGGGTCCATGGAACAAAAAAGGTTAAGAACCCCTGCACAACAGGTTCTCATGGTGAAGAGCCAAGAAAGTTCTCCTCATGTCTGTGGAAGTGAGGAGGAAGGTAATAATCTCTGTGGCAAGTTCCAGGAAGATAGCGGCAGAGAAGACAGTCAGGCCTCAACTTTCTCACAAAAATAATGGAGAAAAGGTCAAAAGCTATCCAAGGGCACTGGTTAGGGTGTCAGCAGACCAAAACAGTGATATGGAACCCCCAGGGGGGCGAGGGACAGAGATATGAAGAATCCAAAATGACAACCAAGAGTTATTTGACAACCATGAATTATTAAACCCCCACAGCAGCTGGGAAGGGTACCCATCCTCCACGTCAGGGTGTGCAGCCTGGATAAAACCCTTGGCCTAATGCAGCCAAGGAGAGGGGAACAGGCATCTTCCTCTCTAAGAAGAGGGAGTGTGCTGCGGATGTTGGAGAGTGATTTCCTCCAGTGAATTTGGCCAGCAGAGCCTGATTTGAATTTCAGTTCTGGCCAGAGAGAAACTCCAGCAAGTGGAGGTTGAAAGAAACACCTCTGTGGAAAAGTTTGGTGAGGTCGCCATCTTCTGGCTGTTCAGGAAACTGCAAGGGAAAAATTCCTTTTAGGTCTCTCTTAGTCACAAACTCTGGAAGAAAATATCCGTTTCATTAGTGAGTCACTGGCCTAATTTTCATAACAAAAGCTGGGAAATTTTAAAGGTTCAGAATAAGTTGAATCAAACATCAAAGAAGAGGGAGCCAATGTGACTCAGTGGTTGTGCACCATGGCTTTCCTACATACAGGATCCTGAGTTCAATCCCCAGCCCGGTACTGCAAAAAAAACAGAACAAAATCAAAGAAAAGCCATCAAAAAAAAAAAAAAACACTAGGGAAGAGAGAAAAATTGACAGTTGGAGTAAATTCAGCAACATATTCAGATGCTTAGACATCAGCAAAAATTACAAGCCATACTAGGAAACAGGAAGAGATGGCCCAGTCAAAGGACGAGAAAAAATATTTTTACAAGGTACAGGATTGAAGACAACTAATCAATGAAAATCACAGAAATCTAAATTAATTCAAAGAATTGAAAGGAAATATGACTAAAGAGATAAAGGATATCATAAAGACACTGAGTGAGCATGAAGAAAGATTTTGAAGTCCTGTAAAGGAAATTAACAGAGCTTATCAGAATGAAAGTCACAGTGGATGAGATTAAAAATATATTAGTTGCACATAACAGAAAATTTGAATTTATCAAAGACAGAATTAGTAATTTCATAGACAGAACATCTGAACTGGGAAAGATAGACATTTCTTCTACTCTAGTATCCTCTCCCTTTATTGTCTTACATAAAGGTGAAACAAAAATCTATACCACTGGAGAAACACTTGTTATAAACACCTTGATACATGGAACCACTAAAAATGGAAATTTAATCATAAAATTATAAAATACTTCCACTCTCCTACACCCTGCCATAAACCAACAGGGCCCCAGTATAATAACATTGGATTACAGAAGAAAGAGTTGCAAGATGCTAGATCTCTCTTAGGAAGTCTGGTTATGGAAACCTGGAGTTAACAAGGAGATCTAAAAACAAGGACACCAGAAAAATGTGAAAACTTTACGACCTATAAAGCTACAGAAAACATTAGACACAGCCAAATTAACATAAAACTTCACATTAAAGGCCTTTTGAACTCAGTTTTTATTACATTATTTCAACAAAAAATTATAAGGTATCCAAAAGGCAAGAAATAACAAAACATGAACAGGTAAATCAAGCATCAGAGCCAGACTCAGTTATGATAGAGATGTTGGAACTGATTGATATTTTAAAAGTTCTAATGGAAAAAGTAGATAACATGCAAGAATAGAAGGATGATATAAGCTGAGACATGGAAATTCTAAGTATGTAAAGGAAATGCTAGAAATCAAAAGCAAAAAGAACACATTTAATGGGTTCATCAGTAGACTGGACATGGCCAAGGAAAGAGTCTGCAAGCTAGAAGATGGGTCAGTAGAAGTGTCCTAAATTGAAAGGTAACTGAAAAAAAGAAGAATAAAACATCCAAGAACTTAGGGACTATTTCAAAAACACATGTTAAATTGGAATACTGAAAGCAGAAGAAACACATGAGAGGGCAGAAGAAGTATTTTAAATGCTAAATGCTTAAGAACTATCCAAAATTAATGTCAGACACCAAACCACAGATCCAAGAATTTCCGAGAAGACCAAACAGGATACACAATCTCCCCACCCCAAAAAATCACAAGTTATAACATATTCACACTGCAGAAAACAGAAGACAAGGGGAAAATCTTGAAAGAAACCAGAAAGAAAAAAGAAAATATATATGAACTTCGACCACCTAACCAGTTACAGAAATGAGGACTGTAATGGTCATTGTATTAGTCAGCCAAAGGGGTGCTGATGCAAAATACCAGAAATCGGTTGGCTTTTATAAAGGGTATTTATTTTGGGGTAGAATCTTACAATTACCAGGCCATAAAGCATAAGTTTCTTCCTTCACCAAAGTCTATTGCCACATGTTGGGGCAAGATGGCTGCTGATATCTGTGAGGGTTCAGGCTTCTTGCATTTCTCTCTTCCTGAAACTCTGTTTCTCTCTGGGTTCAGCTGCTATGCTTTCTTCACAAGGCCAGCTGTAGTAGACTATCAGGTGTTTAGCTCTGTCTCCCTTCCTGGGGCCTCTGCTGTGTATAATCTAGACTTCTCTCTGCTCCTCTGGGTTCTTACTTCCTGGGCTCCAGCATCCAAAACTCCAGCATCAAAACTCCAACATCAAAACTCCAACTAACTCCTTTGCTGTGCTGTGCAGTTTTATCTTTGAGTCCCCACTCACAAAGGGGGCAGGGACTCAATGTCTTACTGACGTGGCCCAATCAAAGCCCTAATCATAATTTAATCACACTTGGCTGCAGACCAGTTTACAAACATAATCCAATATCTATTTTTGGAATTCATTTAAAAAACCAAACTGCTACAGTCATGAGTATTTCTTCCATGTTTTGTTATGAGTGTGATTGGGTATGTACATAAAGTAAATAACTTTATTTTTTTCCATAACTTTCCCCCTTATCCTACAACAAAAGTTGTATTAGTTTCATGTCATAATATTTAAGGATGTAAACTTTAAGTGTGAATATTACCCAAGGACTTGCACCTTACCTTGTAAGGAGTTAATGTGTTTCTCCTGTGTTACGCAGGAGAGTTGAATATTGTTAGGCAGAAATATATATGTGTATGTCTGTTATTGTTTTTATTTAGAGACTGAGTATGATTTTAGGTGATGTGTTTGGTTATCAATTTGACAAGGGGTGGACTGTGAAAGTTAAGCTAATGTGTCAACTTGGCCAGTTAATGGTGCCCAGTTGTTTGGTCAAGCAAGCACTGGGCTAATTGTAATCCAAGGACATTTATGGACTTAATCATCCATTAGTTGATTGCATGTATGGCTGATTACATCTACAAACAACCAAGGAGATTGCCATCAGCAATAAGTGATGTTTCAGCCAATCAGTTGAATGCATTAAAAGGGGAAGTGATTTCAGCATTCAGAGAGAATTTTCCAGCTCAACTTCAGACATCCAACACCTCCTGGGAACTCATCAAGGACTTCATCGAAGCACCTAGTTTGCAGCCTGCCTGTGGAATCAGAATTTGGATTTGTGCATCCCCATAGTCATGTGAGAGAATTTTATAAAATCGCATATTATTTTTTAAAAAAAGGACGCCCTGAGAGACAAGCCCTATGCCAGCCTGCAGCTGAGAGGAAAGGAAGCCCAAAAGGGAAGGCTGAATCTTTGCAGAGATTGCCCACCATCTCACTTCAACACATGGCAACTGAGTTTGGTGAGAAAGCAGCCTTGAGTTGGACTCTTTAGGGCCTTGTAACTGTAAGCTTTTACCCCAAATAAATACCTTTATAAAAGCCAGCAGATATCTGGTACTTTGCATCATCACTCCTTTTGGCTGATTAATACAACAACTTTACTGATAAAAGCAAAAAGGATAAGGATAAAACTTCCAGCAAAATTCTCATCAGAAACTATGCAAGCAAGGAGAGAGTGGGGAGAAGTACTTATAGTATTGAAATAAAGAAAATCAGCAACTTAGAATTCTGTATTCAGAGAAGGTATTCTACAAATTAAAGGATAAATAAGGACTTGCTCAGAAACAAACACAGAGCACTTCTTGCCATTAGATTTGCCCTGCAAAAAGTGTTTAAAGAAGTTCTTCAGAGTGAAAATGATACAGGTCAGAAAACCAATTCTACATCAAGGAAGGAAGGGTGTTGGAGAAGGAATACATGAAGAAGAAATAAGATCTTTTATTTTTATTATTTTTAATTAAATAAAAACAATATATATATGGTGATTCTAAAATTTGTATAAGTTACATGAAGGATGGCAATATCATAATGGATGGGATGATGTAGTTGGTAATAACCTGCATTATCCATGGAGCAGTACAGTGTTATTTGAAGATGCACTTAGAATATTTTAAAATGTATTTTGTAAACTCTATATAAACTGCTAAAAATTAAAAAAGAATTATAATTTAAATATAAGAGAGAAGATAAAATGGAATCATATAAAATGACCAATTAAAACCAAAGAAGTTAGAAAAGAGGAGATGGGGAAAGAAACAGATTTAGTTCAAGAAAAATTTTACTTTTCTAATTCATTATCTTGAAATTACTAAACTCTTTTGTACACATGGTTATCTTTCAGAATCTTGCTAGGTGACTTACAAATTTTATATACCAAAATATGTGTTTAAGTGTGGTTTAATGTTTTACCTTACTAATGCAATGATTTACATTTAACAGAGGCTCTCAATGCTTTAACTAATACAAAAGTTTGGGTGTGTGTATGTATATGTATGAAGACAAACTTTAGACAAAGGACAAGGGAAATCTCCAGATTTTGCAATTTTTATTTAGGGAGTCCTAGAATGCTAAGGCATGTAGCACATAAGAGATTCAGACAACAAATGGTTCCTCTTTGTAGAGTAAATGAGCTGTTTGGAAAAAAATAGCAATTGAGAGAGAGCCATGAAGTAAGAGTTAATGGTTGCTGGGAAACCTGCTGGATTGATGCACTGAGATTGGGTATTTCCTTGACAAATTTGAATAAATTTCTCCTAAATTTTAACTGCTAAGTATTACATCAAATTTTATTAACCCAACTGTAGCTGAACATCATGTTTCCAATGATAACTCTTTCTAAAATAGAAGAGGATTAACCAAAAAAAAGAAAAGTATGCATTTTTAACCCAATTAGTAGAGTCTCTAAATAAATAGGGTGATATATGTTCAACTTTCAGAGTATTCGGCATATTATAGCTTGTTTAATTATCAATATATTTTTAAGTAATACACTGCATCAAATTTACTATAAATACCCAGTGTGGTTTTACTTTTTTAAAAATGTTAAAAAAACAATCTTATCTTCTTTTCTAAAATGAAATCTCTTCTGGGTTGTCAAGATTCAGTTCCTGGAACCTTTTTACTATACCTCAGTAAATATTCAAAATTGTTATTATGAGATGGAAAGGAGAGGACAGAAATTGTGAATGTTTATATGAAAAGAATAGTACGATATGAAAGTATATTTATAAATTCACTAGACTGAATTTTCTACTAAACTGACTGGCATTGTACTGATAGCACTTACTCTTTATTAGTTTCCATTTATTAAAATTGGTTAGAAAGCCATTGTTTATTAGCATAGTTCTATTTTCAATGAATTGATATATGCTGACTCCAATTAGATTATTTCAGCATGTCTGGCTGCTTTCCTGCTTTCACTCCATCCCTTATTCCTACCTTTCCACACTTCTTTCTCTTTCCTGCCTCCCCTTTCCTTCTCTTATTCTGATTTTCCTATCTTCCCTTTCGCTTCTTTATTCTTTCTCTCTAGCTTGCTTTAATCAACAGTTGTAAAGAACAATTTTATCTATGTGGCAAGATTGGAGCTTTGGGTTACAGAAAATTGTCAATGACTTCCATAATGGCAATTTGGACACTTGATAATTTTAAAGAATCAATAACCCCAAACTTCCAACATTTAGTGAATGACATAAATGTACAAAATTAAGGAGTCAAGCTAATTCCAAGTGACATAAAATGTCTAAGTACATAATAGTCAAACTGCTGAACACAAGTTAAAGAAAATATTTTCAATGTGACTAGAGAAAAAGGACCAACAAGAAACGTAAATATTGGAGAACAACTACTTGAGCAGTTGCTGATTTCTCCCACTAACTATGAAGGCCATGAAAGAATCGGTAATTTTTAAAGTGAGAAAGCAAACAAGCAAGAAAGAGAGAGAGAGAGAAAGAGAGAAAAGAAGGAAGGAAGGAAGATAGGTCAATGCAGCAGTGAAAGTATCCCTCAAGAATGCGAGGTGAAATTAGGACATTTTGTGATAAAATAAAGTTAAGAGTATTTCTTAGTAGCACACCTGCACTACAATAAATGTTACAGAAAGTTCTTTAGGATGAAACCATACTTGGTGGATCTCAATTCCATATTCTTTCCTATTTCCTTAAATAGCACCATAGGCCTCCTAGATGCTCAAGCCAAAAATAAAGATATTAACTTTATTGCTTTTTCACTTCCCCACTCATTTCCAATCTATAAAAAATTCTTGGCTCTTTATATCCCAAACATATTTTGAATCTGTCTCTTTATATCCATCTCCATATCATAACCCCAATTCAAGAGGCATAATTTTCCTAGACTGGACTCTCTGAAACCAATAGTTGATCTCCCTGTTGCTTTCACTTTTTACATTCTTATACATTATCCAGGTGGAAAGATATTTTCACAGAAACTAGATCATATTCTATCTGACCTTTGGAGTGTTGCTAAAGTAAATATCACAGACTGGTTAGCTTAAACATCAAGATTAATTTTCTCAAGGTTTTGGAGCCTAGAAATCCAAAATCGAGGTGTCAGCAGTATCATACATTCTCTGAACTCTGTAATGTTTTGATGTTGGCTTCCTTGCAATCTATTCCTCAATCTTTACCTGTATCCTATAGCCATCTGTCTCCTTCTGTCTCCTCCTGCTGTGTTCAAATTTCCTTTGCTTATAAGGATTCCAGTCATATTGGATTAAAGACCATCTTGATTCCATTTGGGCTTCATAGATCCTATTTACAAATGGGACCATATCTCCATGACTCGGAAATGGTGTTAGGGAAATCACTGACACCTGTGGCCAACACCCAGCTTTCACTTCCTTCTCTGGGAAAGTCATGAAAACACACTAGGCAGCTATCCTCCAGTGTTTTTTCTACTCCCACCTGTGCCATTTCACAACCTGGGGGAGATGTTAAGTCTAATGAAAAGGCATGGCCAGATTTTAAACCTGGAATCTGGGAACAAGGAGGACCAGATGCTTCTCAGAACAGCAATTCCAGAGGCAAGACACCCTCCCATAAGGTAGATTTAAAAAAAAAAAACACTCAAACTGATAGATTTGTCTTATTCTCAATGTGAATTCAAGCAAGTGGAGCTGCCACCCACCAACCTGACCTGGAACACCCCTGCTTTTTTGGACTTTTTGTGCTGTGCACATGATTTGCCCTTTGTGGACAATTTATGCTGTGTAAGTAATAAAGAGATCATTGGCTGAAAGTCTCTGTTGTGCCCTGAGCCTGTGTTCACACCATGAATGGTTGTAACAAATCACTCCACACTTAGGACTTAACACATGTTTGAGGAAGCATGATGCAATCCATCTCATACTCCATGCCTAAAATCCTCCAGTACTTTCCCATCACACTGAAACATCCAAAGGGTAAGCAGTTTGTGAATAATACAAGATCAGTTTCCTATTCCTCTGTTCACTGAAACTTAACAAGAAGTATAGACCTTTGGTGGCATAATGAATATGACAAGATATTTTTCCTGCTTTAGGTATTTTGTTAATGTGTGTCCTCTACTAAACTAAAAACTTCTACTCGTCTAAATATCAGTTCTTTCATACTTGAACCAATGCATACTACAATAATAATAATATCAATAATGACAATAATAATAATTTCTAGTTGGAACAGCTACCAAAATTCTTCCTGTTAATGATCCTTTCTTCACTGATACATCATATATCCCCTGAGGTAAAGAATTTTATCACATGCCCCATTTTTTCTTACTTTCTTCCTTAGAGCTTCTTGGAAATTTATAGAAAGATGACTGTGACAGATCAAACTCGGATGTATTTTCTTCCCCTCCCAAAATACTACTTAAAATGGAAACAAAGGAATAAAAATTTTAACCCACAGGCACTAAGAGTGGTAGATAGACAGTAGAATATACCTTTGGAAGCTGAAGGAAAGATGGGCATGTGGTAACAGAATTATCAGAGCAGAGAAAGTGAAAACCTAAACTGGCAGTGGAGGAGTCCTGGAAGCAAACAGACTGCCAAGGCCAAATAGAGAAGGTCTGGAAGTTAAGACAGCAAATAAGATGAGTGCAGAGGAAAGTTTGAAAGGCTACATAAGAATGAAAGAGTTAGAGCCTCTCTCATTTGGCAAATACTGCTCATTTTTCCCAGAAAACTTTCTTTCGCTATCCCTAGCATAATTCTGGAAGGAATCACACAGAGCTTGTCACCACTCATGGATCATGTGGAGGAGGTGCCTCACTGAAAGCTGGGAAATCAACTGAGAGCCTACATACTGAATAGCAAGAATCCTATTCCCTTTCCCCACTCAGATCCAAAATATTAGCAATCAGAAAGTTCTACCTCACTGGAGGATTTCTTTCTGGACAAGCAGCAACCCAAGATAAAACACTATGTAACAGTGGAGTATAGCACAGCACATTACCTGACCAGCACTTTCAGGGCACACAGAGCTTTTAAATAAGTCTTTCATTCCCTCACTCTTGAATACAAATGGACATTTGGGAAAATCTAACACAAGAAAAAACCCAAATTGAACAAATGAAGAAAAGGAACTCAAGATATCACAAGGATGCAGGAAGCCGAAAAAAAAGCTTTAAAAAGAGCTGATAGCTTCTCACATATAAGAGCCTTAAGAATAAAGAGGCATTAAAAAGAAAATACAAAGGTAGTAAGAGAGTACTTGAAGTATAATATTTAGGGGAAAAAAATCTAAATGAATTGTCTTGAAGAGAAAGGTGAAGAAGTTTTAGGATATAAAAGAAGAAAAAAGAAAATAGAAAAGAAAGGATAAGAGAAAAAAGAATTTTTCAGGGAGCCCTGCATCTGCATAATAGAAATTCCAGCACAGGAGAACAGAGAAAGTACAGAATAACACTCTCAAAGTAAATAACTCAAGAAAATTTCCTAGAGTTTAAGGTTAGGGTTTTCTAAAATATAGCCATTCTCCATACTACCAGGATAATTAAAATAAAACAATGTTTTAGTGCAGCACTGTAAATTCCAGAATACCAGGATGACAGAGAAAATCAAGAGCTTTAAGGAATGGGCAGGGGAGTGGGACATAAACATTAACAGGAGGAACTTCTCAGAGTGTCATTGGGAATGAGAGGACAATGGGAAAATGTCTTCAAAATTCTGAAGAAAATGTTCCAATTTAGAATTCAATACACAAACTCAATCAAAAGTTGGTAGAATAAAGACTTTTTTCCTATATTCAAAGTCTGAAAGGATTTACTTATACTGCACATCTACAGAGATGAACTTTATGAATATAAGGATGTAAACTATTAAAGAGTTAGATGTGAATGCATGAAATAAAGGAGGATGGACTGTGACAGTAAAGAAACATATATTTCAAGGTCCCTTAATTGCATGAACCCCTTCCTAGGCTATAGCAATATATTGACATGATTATTTAATTTTGTAAAATTTGTAAAAATCATATATTTTAATAAAAGCTGTGTAAGATTACTGTTTCTTTACACTTTGAATTTCCCACCTTTGGATTGATCTCAGGTATTTTTAGAATCTAGCTAAGAGAAAGATGATTTGGAGGTAGAAATAGTTTAGGAGAGCTGTTGCCTTTGTTGTTTTTACCTTTTGTGCCTTATTTTATTTAAAACTTTTTTATTCATGCAAATAATAAAAATGAAAACTATTTTATAAGATTTTTTAAAGGTTTGTTATGAAAAACAGATGTGCCTTGACTCTATTCCACCTTTCCCCTTCTCCAAAGCTGGCCGTTTACAATTTTTGATTGCCTCCTTTTGGGGCACAATTACTGGACATTCACTGCTAATTCCTGAGTTCTTACTTGTAGACTTGGCATTTATTGATGTCCCGTTATATGTAGAGAATTTAGATCTCATTGAACTATCTCATATCCACCACATATACACATCCTTCTTATCTGCCCCTCATCTTGATATAGTTTTTAAAATAGGTTCATGTGAATTGCAATCACTTCCCTTTCATATTTAAGTTATTCCAGCCATCCCAACGAAGAAATTGCTTTGAAACTTAATATCACTTCTCCCTGGGAAGCTCTATTTGGAATTATGCCACATTATGCATATATATAAAATATATTCTGTGTTCACCTCCTTTCCTTAATCTTACTGAAGAAAAGTTGTCTCCACCATACCTGAAAATGTTGGCCACATGGGCATTTTCAAGACTAAGGGTTTGATTGTTAAGTTACTCTCATAGATGGAGTGCAGTATTCTCAAAATCTAAAATCCAAAATATTAGCAGGCAGAAAATTGCTAATTTGGTTTTACTGATTTAGTATTTCTTTTTAAAACCAATGGTAGACTGCTAAGTAGTGTGTTTTTTTGTTGTTGTTTTTGTTTTCTGGTGTAATAAAAATGCTCAAATAATATTGTGGTGATAAATGCCTAACTCTGTGATTATGCCATAGGCTATTGAATGTACCTTTTGGATGGATTGTATGGTAGGTGAATATATCTTAATAAAATTACTTTATTAAAAAACCTAAGGGAAAAAATTCAAATGAGTGCTGTCAAAAATTTAAGGGAAAAAATTATTAGAAAGTTATATCAGGCAGCTAATTAATATAGAGGTTGTTTTTTCTGGATTTTGTGAATTATTAATATTAGTGATTTGTTGTGATTTTCCTTATTCTAAATAAAGTTCATTTTTATTCCTATCTCTGTATTTCTGAATTTTGCATACATAATTTCTGTGCTTGGTTTTCCTGAAAGAAGGCCTGCTAAAGTGAGGAAACTTAAATATCCCCAAAACCTGAATCCACATTTAGAAACAGAAGAAAGAGAATCTAATCTTCATGAATATCTGAAACAGAACTCTCATCACAACACCTGTGCATCTGCCATAGAAAGCAGTCCTTCCTGATGTGGCAGCTAGAATAAGGGATCCAGGATTGATGGTGCTAAGGAAAAAAAAAATTAAAAGGAAAAAGATAATTTGCCCAAAACATTTGAGTATGTAGAAAGGATATCTGAAATTCTGGTGGATAACCTGGGGAGGAAATACTGATGAGTGTATAGAGAACTAAGCAATTATTTTAATAAGAAAATTAAGTTGAGGAGAAACAAAATGTCATTAAATAAACTAATATAATATAGGCCAAGATGTGACTCAGCTGGGAAAAATATTTACATTGTCAAAATAATGTAAAAGAAAATAAAAATCTATATAATAATAATAAGAAGAAACAAAAATATAAAAGAATAAAAGAAAATATGGAAAGTCGGGGTTAGGAGATGTAAGAAAATTGAGTGATCATCTTTCATACAAGAAAGCCAGTAGCCAATCCAATACTGAAACTTCCATTTGAGAAATAGCAATATAAGTTACAGAAAGAAAAAATGCCAACAGTGGAAGTCACTAGAGAACCGGATTTATGGTGGGTGAGGGTTAAAGCAAGAGGTTGCTATTTTTCATCAACTGAGTCCTAGAGGTTTTTGTTTTTTTTTTTTACTCTTTGAAATTTGTATGCATACCTTTAATAAAAACAAAATAATAAATTTACAGAACTATATTTAAAGGAGGAGAAAGACACAGTGGCTAAATCACTTTATACTTACAAAATTCCTTCGACTCAGTCATAGTAAGCATTGTTCTGGGTAGAATGTATTCAGTTTCTCTAAAATAAAGAATGAAACTAAAGAGGAATGTAGATCATTTTATTCATTTGGAATGAGCCTTCTGCTTTGGAACATAAAAATTGAATATATTTCCTCAAGCTAAATTATTTTGTCTTAAAGTTACCTTCAAATGTTCTAGAGTTGAATTTTGAATTATTAGTTTTAAATGTTGCTTATTTAAACTTATAAGAAAACTTATACATGGATGGCATCCTGAATTGAATATTCAAAAATTAATTCATAACTCTATGTCTCTTCCAATATTCCTCCATTCTCATGGTCAAGGCTTCCATTGCATTGTTGTTATTGTAGTTATTTTTATCTCATCGTTGTTCAGAATTTCAGAATAACCTTCAACTGCTCTTCTCATATTCAAATAGGTCAACTTTTTCATTCTTAAACATATATTCACTTCTATTTACTATCAGGCATATTCCAGATCATAAAGAAATAAAGATAAAAAATACAATGCACATGGTCTCTGCCTTTATGTAACATAAAATTTAGTAAGAGAGCTAGGAGATAAAACAGTGAAAAGTGAACAAGACAAATGGATATTAATTGTGTTAAGAAGAACAGAAGCCTGAGCTAAAGATCCTAATGAAGGGAAAGTTCACTTCACTATTGTTTCCTTCTCAAAATGACCTTTTGGGGGAGGTGTTACCTTATCTGAGATCTGAAATTTGGGTGTAGAGTGATGATGGAGGTAGGGATGGAGGTGGAAAGAGATTGAGGAATAGAAAAAAAGTCAATGTTATAGTGAATAACCATGAATGATGAAAGAGTGGAAGAATCTGAAGTTAAGAGATACAGTGAGGAGTTATACTGGGGCTGCTTTGCTGGCTACCAGTAGTCTGTATTTCAAACAGGTTCAATGGTACAAATTTAGAAAAGAAGTGAAAACATTTGAATTAAATTTTAGAAAAAAGCAAGGTTACCTTTTCTATTGCCAGTGGGTTGGATGAGGGAAGAAATCAAAAGAATTTTTAGAAGGCTGTTAAAAGGCTACTAAGACCAGGAGGAAAGTAGTGATAGATTAAATCAGAATGATGACAGCTGTAGCAGAGATTGGCTGTCTGCTCATAAAAACTTCCTTCCTGGACACCTGTTTAGAAGAGATATCCCAACCTTCCTTGCATTTTGGTGTGGCTATATAACAGAGTTCTGGTGAATGGTTGTGGATGGCAGTTATGAAGGTCACCCCCAGGCCTAGTCATAAACACCTCCCATGCGATTCTCCATTCTGTCTTCCCTCTCCTGCCAGGAGACTGTCGATGTCAGCCTGATTACCTGAATACCTAAATAGAGTAGAACAACTCCATCCCACCCTCCAAAAGACTCCTCCATTCTGCTCGATATTTAACTTTAAATTAAGTTAAATAACTCTCTTTTGTTAAAACTGGCAAGGCTGTTCTACTGGAAGTAAGGATAGCGGCTAATTTTGAGAGGAATAATGACCAGAAGGTACACCAGAGATGATTCTGGAGTACTGGTGATTTTCTTCTTCTTGACCTGACTAATGCTCACAAGGATGTGTTCAGCTGTCAAAACTAGCCCAACACATTTATGATAACTGCACTTTTTCTACATTTTATACTTAATTAAATTGTTTTAAAAACTTCTATTGTGTTAAGCCACAACGATTTAAAAATTTATCTGATCTAGCAGCTAGTATTGGTTTACCTATGCACCAGTGGAAATACAGAAGGGTAAACGCATTTGAATATAACTTGGAAATAGAATTAACAAAATTTTCCCATATATTGGATGTGAAGTCTTAGCATGTGCGTGTAAGCATGCTTGACTCTCATGTGCATCACTTGAGGACCTCAATGGTGTCTTCATTTCCCTTCAGTACAGAGATTTATGATTCTGACTCTTAAGTCCCACTGCTACCTCACTTCATGTTTTCTTTGTTGATGATGAGTGATCTTGGCTTTCCAGGGTCTAAACTTGATTAAGTTTCTAATTCTACCACTCACAAGGATGGCCCTCAGAGGCTTAATCTAGGCAGGCAATATAAACCCCTATTTAGTCAATTTTTTCTACAATCTGTGGATTCCACACTCTAGATTGTCTGGTCTTCTTTTTCTTTTTCTAAATGTATATTTGTCATAAACAAGTTGGTTGACAGGTTTCCTTAAAACTCCTGTTAGATTACCAATACATAGGTGCCTCGAAGAGAAGTTTTTGTCTTTTTTAAACTTGAGTTTAGAGATTATACAGGTTTCTCCACTTAAATGAAGAAATTTTTCTTATACTATGAACATCTTTGTACAATGGTTCTCCAAGGAAATGTAGCCTTCTTTGGTGTTAATTTTTAAATCAGTGAATCTTCTTGAGATAAGTGAGCAGAGTGTACATAAAGGAGTATAGATCTTGTTATAATAAAAATTGCAAAGCAAGCTCTTGTGCTTCTCTTAGAGAAATATCTCAAGTTAAACAATTGGCCCAAGATATTCTCTTTTTTCTTCCTTTCTAAATTACTTTTTAAAGGAAATTTACTTATATGTACCCAGAAAAATATGTTCTAAATTGGATATAACATAATTTTTTAAAAAGATTTATTTATTTATTTATTTATCCCCCCTTGCTGCCTGCGCACGCTGTGTCCACTCGCTGCATGCTCTTTCCGTGTCCACTTATCTCCCCCTTGCTGCGAGGTCCCCCTGCATCAGCCCACCACGCCGAGTGGGCTGGCCTGCTCTCACGAGGAGGCCCCAGGAAGTGAACAAGTGAACCCGGGGCCTCCCACATGGTAAACAGGGGCTCTATTGATTGAGCCACACCCACTTCCTGCTGTGAGGTCTTGCTGCATCAGCTCACCTGGCAGCACGGGCCAGCTGGCCTGCCCACACAAGGAGGCCACAGGAAGTGAACCCTGGGCCTCCCATATGGTAAACGGGAGCTCTATCGATTGAGCCACACCCGCTTCCCTACATAAATTAGATAATATCACCTTATTTTTAAAAACTCATGAGAAGAAATTAAACAAGACAAAGTAAGTGTCTTGTCGTGATAATATCTTTTAGGTTACATCCTCCAAGTGTTTGTCGCTGGTGCTAAGGTGTGTTTGGATGAGAAAGGAAGATGAGAGCAACATAAAAGTCTTATGGATGTTCAATATTTAAAAGATGTCTGTGTTCTGGACTCACATCAAAGTAAGACAGTTGGGAATGAAATTGTTATTAAAGGCATTAAATTTTGGAAAATTTTTAGTTTTATTTTAATCATATAACTTAATTGGATTGCATGAAGCTGAAAGAAAAATTGAGTCTTTTGTAAACCATTGAAATGGTATGGCATGAAAGTAGAGCTAGTTGTTAACAAAGAAAAAGTAAGCTGATTATTTTGAAATTCATACTGAAGGAATCAGTTATGTTATTAGAAATCTTTAAAACTTTCCTTTTTTGGCAATCAAGCTTTGAGCAGATATCCTTCACACTATCCAACAGAATCTCAGGAACATATTTTATTAAATGAATTTGTTGTTTCCTCCTGATAATTGTAATCTTATATGCCTCTAATATACATACATTGTCAACATTGTGGAGTATGACAGTGAAAAGGAGGGTTTGCTTAGAACTCAGAGATAGTTTCACATCATTATCAAGCAGTCATATTTAATTCAATAGAATTTAGGTGTTCCATGTAAAATTCAAATATCATATCCTAAAGGAGTCTTTTATTTCTTTAAATTGCCAAAGCAACCACAGTGGCCCCTGGGACTATAACAGTGGTTTGAAACATATGCCTACTTTACTATCACCTAGAAAGCACTTTATTAATGGGATTAAGAGGCAAAATAAAGTTGTCTAGTAGTTTATAATCATTATTATTAGATTTTGTAATCTAAATTTAGGCTTGAGACAGTATCCATATGTGAATCTATGTTTGAATTTATTATCTGGCACCTTGTATCATAAGTTTTTTGATAGAAATTTTCCTATGCATTTTAACATTTAAAATAGACTGTAACCTTGGATTTAAAAGCTCTCACTTTCCAGTAGATTGGATGTGTGTTTAGAATGTGGGTGCAAACACACTTGACTCTCAAGTGCCTGACTTGAGAAACTCAATGGTTTGAATGTATGAATTGTAATTACCTGGCCAGCATATAGACATTTTTAGAAACATGAGCCATAGAAGAGGATGAAAAATGAAGGATAAATGTAAGAAAAGAAGGAAGGGAGGCAAGTGAAAAAACACAAAAAACAAATAACAACTCTTAGTTGCCTTATAGTTATTTATAGTCCTTGGAAATACCTGTACATTTTTAAGAACAGAGCAAGACTATATGGATGTAATAAGACTAAAAGAAATAAATTTTAGCATATGATAGAATATTCATCTTAGTGAAAGTACTGTCATTCTTTAGAAAAATCTGGTGATAGACTTTTCAGGTGATAAATGTGAGGACCTAGACATGATCTGGGAGAAGAGAGAAAAACAAGATAAAAAAATGAACCAGTTAATACTACTGATTATTTGTGCTGAACCAGAAAGAAAAGAGAGAGGAAATATGAACAGGAGAAAGAAGCAAAGAGGCTACCTTGAAAAGAAGGGAAACATGGAGAGCAAAGACTCCAATGCAAACAACCAGGGACATATAGCTGGCGTTTTATTTCTAAATAGTTTGTTTTGTAGGTCCCTCCTCTGTCAGTACAAATATTCAGCAAACTATATTACGTAAATAAAACAAATAGCATCCATGATAATATGCTTTATATCTGCTTGGATGTATGTCCAAGAAAAGAGAACAACCAAGATGAGTGAGAAAGAGGTAAGTTCAAGTCTTCAGAAAAAGGGGGAACGCTGTACTAAAAATGACCTTGAGAATATAAATGCTGAAAAGTTTTCAGAAATTTGGCTAGGGTAGTGAATCCCCACTCTACATAGCTAGAGATGTTTAAGTCAGCATTACAGTCAAATTATTTCAAATACCAGACAGTCCTCAGTTGACATCTGATTTACAAAATAACAAAGTCTGTCATAAAGAGCAAAAAACACAGGAAAAGAGAGTAATTTAGTAAAGTAGAATGAGGTCCTAGATAATGTAAAATAATTTTATGTAAAGTAAATTGATAGGAAAATAATTGAAAATACAGAAGATAAAAGTTCAAATAGCATGATAGTTCTTTTTTTGTTTCTTGTTTTGTTTTTAATTTTATATAACTTTATCAATGCAATATATTATTCCTTTGGTATGCTTGGATTTATGCAACAAGGTAAAAACAAACTCATGGAATTGTATTTGGTTAGGGATTTTTTTCTTTTTTTGGATGCCCTGGAATGATACCTTTAATGTGTCTTTCTTTTTTTAACAAATCAATTTTATTGATACACTTTAGTAAAGCATACAATTCATCCAAAGTATACAATCAATGGTATTTGTTATAATCACACAGTTGTGCATTCATTATTAGAACATTTTTATTATTTCAATAATAATAATAAACAAAAAACAGGCAAAGAAAGAAAGAAGAAAATTCCTTACCTCTCAATCCCTCTATGCTTCCCCCACTGTACATAGCTACTGTTTCTGGCTATTCTATCTAAAGTGTATAAGCAATGGCTCTTAGTATAATCACAATGTTGTGCATTAACCATCTCAAAAATTTTAGAACAATTTCATTACTCCAAAAAGAAAGTTCCACACCCTTAGCATTCCTTCCTCAAACCTATATAATCACTAATCTTCTTTCATCTTTATAAAATAATTTATATTTACATTTTATAAAAATGCAATAAAACAATATGTAGTACTCAGTAACTGGTCTCCATCACTTAGTTTTTGTTTTTTTGTCTGATACTAACATTTTGTACTACTAACTTACATTTTTCAGCTTCAAAGAAAAACAGTCTATATATGTACAATTCTACCCATATTCATATTTCACATAATATATTTCTATTACACATAATATATTTAGTTCATAATAGGGCAATCATACAGTATTTGTCCTTTTGTGTATGGCTTGCTTCACTCAACATAATGTCCTCCAAGTTCATCATGACTTCATTTCTCCTTACTGCTGCATAACATTCCATCATGTGTATACTCCACATTTTTTTATCCATTCATCAGTTGATGGACACCTGGGTTGTTTCCAAATTTTAGTTGTCATAAACAATGCTGCTATGAACATTGGTGTGCAGGTATCTATTCATGTCACTGCTCTAAGTTTTTCTGGATATACACCTATAATTGGTTTTGCCAGGTCCCATGGCAAGTCTATATTCAACTTCCTTAGGAACGGCCAACAGTCCTCCAAAGTGACTACCATTCTACATTCCCACCAACAGTGCATAAATGTTCCTATCTCTCCACATGCTTTCCAATATTTACAGTTTTCTGACTTTTTAATAGCAGCCAGTGTAATGGGTGTGAAATGATATCTCATCACAGTTTTGATTTGCATTTCCCTAATTGCTACTGATTTTGAACATTTTTCATGTGTTTCTTTGCTATTTGTATTTCCTCTATGGAGACAGTTGTCTTTTCAAGTCTTTTGCCCATTTTTTAATTGGATAATTTGTCTTTTTAGGGTTGACTTGTACAATCTCCTTATATATCATGGATATTAGACCCTCATATCCACAGTCAAGCGATTTTTGACAAAACTGTTAAGTCCATCCAACTGGGCCAGAAGAGTCTATTCATCAAATGGTGCTGGCAGAAATGGATACCCATATCCAAAGGAAAGGAAAGAAGACCCCTATTGTACACCTTAAACAAAAATTTACTCAAAATGGATCAAGAACTTAAATATAAATCAACCACCATAAAACTCTTAGAAGGCAATGTACGAAAACATCTTCAAGATCTTGTGGTAGGAGGTAGTTTCTTAAAACTTAATCCCAAAGCAGGAGCAACAAAAGAAAAAATAGATAAATGGGACCTCCTCAAAATTCACCACTTTTGCACCTCAAAGGACTTTGTCAAATGGGTGAAAAAGCATCCAATTCAATGGGAGAAAATATTTGGTAATCACGTATCAGTTAAGGGTTTACTATCCATGGTTTGTGAATTCTGAGTAAAAATTATGTGGACAAAACTTCAAGTGTGGTACTGCTAAGTAGCAGAAGACCGGGGAAAATAGGGTGTGGTTAACAATGTACATTTGAGAAATGTCAAAAAAAAAGGTATAACTTTTTTCCTGTTTCTTTTTTTTCTGTTTAATAGAAGTCAGCTATGAGAAATCACACTTCAGTGGCAAGCTTTATTCTTCTTGGACTGAAAGATAATCCACAATTACAGGTGGTCATTTTTCTTCTTTTTTTCACCTACAAGTTGAGCATCACTGGCAACCTAACTATCATCATCCTCACCCTACTCGATTCACATCTCAAGATGCCGATGTATTTCTTTCTGCAGAATTTCTCATTTTCAGAAATCTCCTTCACAACTGTCTGTATTCCAAAATTTCTTGTTAGTATGGCAACAGGTGATAAGACCATTTCTTTCAACAATTTTGCAGCAGAGCTGTTTTTTACTATTCTCCTCAGGGCAACAGAATTTTTTCTTTTGGCCGCCATGCCCTATGGCTTCTACTTGGCCATCTGCAAACCACTGCATTACATGACCTTTATGAGAAGCAGGGTCTGCAATTTGTTGGTCTTTGTTTCATGGTTGTCTGGTTTCCTAATAAATTTCTCACTACTCCTTATGCGTCTCCAGCTTGATTTCTGTGCAGCCAACACCATCAATCATTTTTTCTGTGATGTTTCTCCCATATTGCAGCTTTCTTGAATGGGCACAGGTTTAATAGAATTAATGATGCTTCTCTCAGCCATTTTGACATTCCTGGTTACACTAGTGTTAGTGAGTCTCTCCTACACAAACATCATTAGGACTATTCTGAAAATACCTCCTCAACAGAGGCAGAAGGCTTTTTCTACATGTTCTTCACACATGGTCATAGTCTCTAGTTTTTATGGCAGTTGTATTTTCATGTATGTGAAATCCTCTGTGAAGAAAAGGGTGTCTTTAAATAAAGGGATAGCTCTGCTTAGTACTTCTGTTGCCCCCATGTTGAATCCCTTCATTTATACTCTGAGAAACAAACAAGTAAAAGATGCTTTTAAACACATGATCAAAAAAATTGAGGTTTTTCAAGGAAGTGAATAACTTAAATGAGATTATTAAAGTTATGAGTATATTAAAACAAGAAGGGTGGAGCCTGTTACAGAACTCTTCAACATCTGTATTCATAAAAATATTACCTGTCTTGCTTGACACAATTTTCATTGCGATCTGCCTCATCTGTCCCTGTATAACTTGACATGAAGAAGAATATTAGGATTGTTACAGAGCATTCTGTATATGGTAGAGAATAATAACAATAAAATTAAGACTCTATGGGATGTAGCAGAGTTCCTTATTTTTAAAACCAAGGGATTGGGTATTAAAAATCAGTATAATAACTCATCATTCCAAAGCAAGATGAATTTCCTTTTCCTTTAAATGACATCATATCTCATTGTAAGCAAAGGAAATAACTTCCTCGTGAAAACTAATGTAAATTTCCTCAAAGAATATTTGTGTATAACTTGGTTTCCACACAAGGTAAAGTTATGGATAATTTCTGATTGTAGGGTTATTATATTTTTTGATTTAAAAAATTGTTACAGGGTTTTTGTTCCAGTATATTTCAAGGTAAATAAAATTCTTTTAGTCTTCAGGTTGGTGAATATGAATTTTATATTTAAAATATAAAATTTTAATAAAATTTAAAATTTTTATTTTAAAAGACTTAAATTTATATACCTCCATGAATATTAAATAGGACAAAGAGAAGAAGCAGAAAAAATACATATATAAATTTTTAAATAGGGGCTATGTATGAAAGTGGTTTCTTAAAACCACACTAGTTTAAAGAATATTTTATTTGACAATAGAATTTGACACATTAAAGAAGTATCCTTCAGCTTTCCTTATTGCAGAAAATAACTTTTTTCAACAAAATAGTGTATAACTTTGTGAAACTTAGAAATATATTTATGTTGAATGCATAGTCTTACTTCTTCTATCTGTAGATTGTGTGTAAGTGATAAAGTAAACTGCAAAAGTAAAGAAACCCTAGACTAAGCTATAATGAGAAATGATTGGTGGAAGTTATTATCCACTTAACTTGAAATAAATTATGAGTTTGTGAATAAATGCTTACTGGTGTAAATACTAAAGATAACAGTGAATTATATGAACCTGTGATTTTCAAATTGCTAGACATTTTAGTTTTTTATTAAAATCCCTTTTCTACACCTGTTTCTCCCATCCTTGATGTTCCTTCCTCTCTGGAACTAAAAGGTAAAAATAAAATATAACTAAGAGTTTCAGCTCCACTAATAAATATTGAGTGTTAAGAAAAGCAATACTCAAGGTACATCAATTGTCTTTTAGGTAACTTCCTGCCTTCCATCTTTAAATTTAATATCTCTTCTGGCATTGCATCACCTACTAAAATACAAATCTGATCATGCTACTCTCCTGCTAAGAAAATTTGATGGCTTTCTATTGCTTGCAATATATAATATTCAGAGTCCTCAAAGGTTTTCATAACCTGGTCTTTCTTTCCAATTTCAACTCTTATCACTTCCATATATGAAGCCCAGAAACATTCTGTACTTCTCAGGGTATTGCAAATATAATGTGCTCTCATGTATATGGGATGCATGATTCTTGACTAAATCTTCTCTGCTAGCTTGTGAAACTTCAATCATTAGTTAAAGTTTATTAACATGGAGTCTCTTATAGAAGATTCTGGTCAAAAAAGCCTAGTTACTTAATCCATATTCCTACTTCCATAGAGTTTGTAGTAGACTCTAGATGACACCTATCATATCTCATGTACTGTAATTAACTGTTTGTATCTGTTTCTTGCACTGGATTCTAAGTTCCTCGAGAGCAGAGCCTACATTTTACAGATTTCTTCATTGCATCATGGATTTCTAATACCCATCCTCTAATGGTCACATACTAACTTCATTCATGTCAAGGCCAACTAACCAATCTCAAATTCCTCTCCTTAAAGTTCTACTTCTTGCAACCACCTCATGATTCAAATGCCCTATTACTAAAGATTGTTGTGAGACAGTCTCCATGGGCATATCATATTCATTATGCAGGGAAAAAAAAGAGAAAGAGAAAATTTTGAAAACAGAAAAAAAAGACCCAAAAAATCTTGACCTGTAGATTTTTCTGACTTATCATCAGTAGCCTTGCAAGCAAGAAGAGAAAAGATAAAATGGTGAAGTAAAGCCAGAGAAGGCAGAAGAAGAGGAGGAAAAAAGAAATAGAACAAATCCAATAAATAAAATGCAGTTAAAATCATGTTAGAGATTAATACAATTATACAAAAAATTACTATTTGAAAAGATTAGAAAGTTATCATTTAAAATGGTTTTAAAAAAACATAAAGCAGCAACATGTTGTTTTGCTAAATCTACTTAAAATATAAAGACTGAGATAGGTTAAAACTAAAGGGATGGTGATAGATGCACCATGCTAACACTACTTGAAAGGAAACTGGAATATCTTTATTAATTTCAGACAAAGAAAAATTAAGCACAATGAAGATTTTCATGTGTAAAATGGACAGTACATCATGATAAAGGGATTAATTCTCCAAAAATGCCTAATGGTCCTAAGTGTTTATGGATCTAACAAAAGAGTGTCAAATTATGTGATGAAATTGGAACTGGAAGGATGAATAGACACATTCATTATTATATTTAGAGACTTCAGCATCCCATTCTAGTAATTGATGGATCAAAAAAAAAGTAAAGCTATAGATAACCTGTGTAGCATATCAATATACTTGGTCTAACTGGCATTTATAGAATGCTTCAACCAATAGCAGAACACAATTTTTTCTCAAACTCATGTGTAATATTCAATATAGACCACATTCTGGATCATAAGATATGCTTTAACAAAATTAAAAGAATAAAATCATACAAATTGATTTTTCAGTCTTTAATGGAATTAAACTAGAAATGAATAACCAAAACATAGCTGGAAAGTTCCTAATTATTTGGTAATCCAACAATACACTTCTGCAAAACATTGATCAAAAAGTACTCTTAAGAGAAAGGCAAAATATTTGAAATAAATGAAAATGGTAATACAATTTTTCAAAACTTTATTGGATAGCTTTGACTTTCTCAAGATGATATGCTTAATGGCTCTGTTCACCCACAGAAGTCTTCAACAAAAAGCAAGAATGGGCAAAAACATCCATATTAAATCTCAAGAAAACACTTGAAGGATTGCAGTAATGGGGGGGTCGCACCAAATCAAGAAGACCACTTAAGAACAGAAATATTTTGTGGTGCCTGGACTGGCCCCTCTTCCATCCCCTCACCAGCCCAATGTGGAGTAAACCCCTGCTCCCAGTTTTGATCCGTGGTCCTGGTTCTGGGGGGAGCAGAGTAACCCTCATTCACATAGTGAAAGTATGTTTGAAAATATGTATGTCTGGCCCAATCTGATGGTGGTGACCTGAGGGACTTTCTGTCCCAAAACTTGCCCTACATGTAGAAGGTGACTCACTAAGCTCCCCTCCAGAACACTGTGAGAAAGAAGCCAAGCCATGCTGTCTGGGACAAGGGATATCTGGCAAATGGACATACAGTGCAGTGCCTAGGACTGTGAGGAAACTACTTCTTAAGGAAGAGAGAACATTTGTAAATGTGAAAGTGGGGGAAATCCTAGGGCAACATGCAGATGCCTAAGCCAAATGGCATGCACAGAAAGGACCAAGGAGACCCCTACACTTAAGTCTAGATTGACTCTCTAAACTCATGCGTGAATGAGCCCTGAGCAGAGCACTTGTAAAGATCAATCTGGAAAGACTGGGAAAGATGTTTACTTCTTTTTTTCCTGTGCTTTTTGTATTTAATTTTTGTTGTTGTTGTTAGGTGTTGGCTTTCAAGGAAAGCTTAGTTGTAAAACTAGCTAGATAAAAAAATAAGTAGCAGATGCCTCATGTAAATTTGATCGGTCATACAGTACAATATCAAAATGCTGAGGTGTCAACAAAAGGTTACAAAAGATACAAAGAAACAAGAAGTGATGGCCCAGGAAAAAGAGTAGGTTAAAGCTTTAGAAACCATGAATGAGGAGGATCAGACCTGGAACATTCCAGACAAATACTTTTAAATAATGGAACTCAGTTTGCTCAAAGAGCTAATGGAAAACATGGACAAAGTACCAAAGAAATAAGGAAAATCATAGATGAGCACAAACAGGGAGATGGAAATTATGAAAAGGAACCTAACAGAGCTGAAGACCACAATAACAGAAATTAAAAATTCCATACAAGGATTCAACAGCGGGTTGGAGCTGGCAGAAGAAAAAATCAGTGAATTTGAAAATAAGACCATTGAAATCACTCGGTCTGAGAAGCAGAAGGAGGAAAGAATGAAAAAAGTAAACAGAGCCAAGGAACTTGTGGGACACAATGGAGCATACCAATACATTCATTGTGGGAGTTCCAGAAGGAGAAGAAAGAAAGAAAGGGGTTTATAGAATATTCAAAGAAATAATGGCTGAAAACTTCCCAAATTTAACAAAAGATGTGAATATACACATCTAACATGTTCAATGAACTCCAAAACAGGATAAACCCAAATGGACCCACACCATGTTGAATGTTAAAGGTAAAGAGAGAATTCTGAAAGCTGCAATAGGAAAGCAGAATGCCACACACAAAGGAACCTCAATGAGATTAAGTGCTAATTTCTCAACATAAACCAAATAAACAAGAATGCAGTGGGATGACATAATTTAAGTGCTGAAAGCAAAAATTGCCAATTAAGATTCTGTATCTGACAAAACTATCTTTCAAAAATGAGGGAGAATAAAGGCATTTCTAGATTTAAAAAGTAGCTCAGGGGCTTCACCACCACTAAAGGAATCTTGTAAGAAATGCTATAGGGGGTTCTGCAAGTTGAAAGGAAAGGACAGAGCAATTGACTAAAGCCACATGAAGAAATAAAGGCATGGATTAATATAAATACCAGCACTACTGTATTTTTTACTTGTAACTCCATTTTTTTTACTTCTTACAGGTTCTAAAAGGCAAATGCAAAAATGTAATGATAAGTCAATGGTTTTGGCCTCATAATATATAAATATGTAATTTGTGATTATACACTACGTAAAGGTGGGGATACAGAGGAGTATAGAAATATAATTTATGTATGCTATTGTAGTTGTTAAGTTGATATCAAAGCAAATGAGATTATTCTAGTTTTAAGATGTTAAATTTCAGTCTCCTAGTAAGCACAAAGAAAATAACAGAGAATATGCGAACACTAACGACAGAAAGCAGAATACAAATTACCAGGAATAGGAAGAATGGGTATTATGAATTTAATGCAAAATGAGTATGGGGTTTCTGTTTGGAGTGAAGGGAAATTTATAGTAATCGATGGTGGTGAAGGAATTGCAACATTGTGAATTTGATTTATCCCACCGTATGGTGTGCTTGAGATGGGCTGGGATGGGAAGATTAATGTTGTATATAAGTTTCTACAATGAAAAAGAAAGAGATACTAAAGGTAATGACAATTAAATGTAATACATGATATTGCATGGGATCTAAAATTGAAGAAGAAAAAGCTTAAACAGAAATTATTGAGATGCAAGAAAAATTTGAAACATAGAATGTAAACTTTATATCAGGGGTTCTTAACCAGGGGTCCACAAGGTTCAGAGGTCCATGAGGTTGAATTGAAAATTACAAAAAACTTTAGTTTTGTGGGGACGTGTTGGTGGCAGTGTGATATATTTATTAAATAATACACAGTATAGTGTGGACTTAGTATTATTTTTCTTTTGATGTAGCGTGTTCTGAGTGCAGTGAATAATTGCCTGCTAAAAGGTTGCTAAGGATGGCAGAGATGGTTTATTGATGCTGTGGGAAAACTCGAATTTTCAAATGTTTGTCAAACATGTCCATTTGAACAGATGTTGAACTACATTAGGTTACCAGGTATTGAAATTATGGGAAAGTTGTAAAATGTAATTTTGAATAATCCTAAAATTTAATTTTAAGACATACTGATGTTGAGTGTGATAAAACTATCTGCCACTACATTCTGAGAAGGGATATGTGGTTTTCACCTGACTGGCAAAGGGGCCCATGGAACATAAAGGTTAAGAACCCCTGCTTTATATCGATGTTAAATATCTTCAACTTGGTAAATGTTCTTAATATGATTACATAAGTGAATATCTTAGTTTGTTAAAAATGTGCAGATTATGTTATGCAACTTACTCTCCAGTGCTCAGAAAATAGATAGATAGATGCATAGAATGTTATGACAAATGTAGCAAAATGTTAAAATTGATGGATCGAGGTATCTGGGGGTGGGGTATGTTGGAGCTCTGCATGGGGTTTGCATTCTTTTTGCAAATGTCCTGTTAGTTTGAAATAAAAAGTTAAAAAAAGTATGGTATGTAGCTACATAGTGTTTAGCAAGAAAAAATTAAGCATGAAGTGAATAAAAGGATCTCCAGTCAATATCCTAAACTCCAATGTAGGAAACTATAGAAAGAAGAGCACCTTAAGCCTGAAGCATGCAGAAAAAAATAAATAATAAAAATTAGAATAGAAATTGGTGAAATGAAAATAGGACAATAAACAAAATCAATGCAACCAAAAGCTGGTTCTTCGAAAATATGACTGAAATTGATAAACCTCTAGCCCAGCTAACCAACAAAAAAAGAGAAGACACAAATTACTAATGTTAAAATGAAAGAAGAATCATTACTACTGATCCGATGGGCATTAAAGATAATAAAGGAAAACTATGAAAACAATATGTTCACACATTCCATAACACAGATTAATTGAGCCAATTCCTAGAAAGAAACAAATAACCAAATTGCCTACAAAGAAAAATAGATAACTTGAGTAACACCATATATGTTAAAGGAATCTAACCAATAAATAGTAGCTTTTAGGCGGTGGGGAGGGGGCTAAAATAGTACCAGTGCCAGAAGGTGTCTCTTGTAAATTCTACCAAAAATTTAAGGAAAACATACAAATTCACCAAAATCTGTTGAAGCAGAGGGAGCACCTCACTTTTAA
The DNA here is from genome assembly GCA_029593785.1 of Cabassous unicinctus. Classification (NCBI taxonomy): domain Eukaryota; kingdom Metazoa; phylum Chordata; class Mammalia; order Cingulata; family Chlamyphoridae; genus Cabassous; species Cabassous unicinctus. Next base: position 29,394 of record JAQZBX010015409.1, read on the forward strand.
CCCATTTTATATGGCCAGCATTATCCAATACCATCAATATCTCTCATGAATATAGATGTAAAAACCTTCAACAAAATTTTAGCAAATACAGTGCAACATTGTATGAATAGATCTGTACACCATGACCAAATGTATTCTAGGTGTGCAGGGCTGGTTCAACATTCAAACGTCAATTAGTGCAACCTACCACATCAACAGGTGAAAAAAATATATAATCATACCAACAGTCAAGCAAAAGCATTTGATAAAGTCTAACATCCTTTCATGACATAAACTCTCAGCAAATTAAGAATAGAGGAGACCTTCTTTGATAGATGAAAAACATCTACCAAATGCTATAGATAAAATGAGACTTAATGGTGAGAAATTAAATACTTTCTCCTTAGAATGTCACAGACAAAGATATCACCACTCCTATCTTTGTCATGTACTACAAGGAAGAATTGGAATTTGAAATAAAAAGCAACTGTATTTTCAATAACTCCAAAAACACAAAATATTTAGAGGCAATTTTAAAATTATGTACAGGATCTTTAGGTGGGACACTACAAACACTAATGAAAGAAATAAAAGAAGATCTAAATTAATGGAGAGTTAAATTCAACCTTGTTAAGATATCAGTTCTTCCTAATTTGATTTATTGATTCAATGAAATCCTAATCAAGAGAGTCCTATCCATCTGCCTCATGGGATCTAACTGCACTCTCAATTAGAGGTGGAGTGGGTATCACCATCCCAGAATCCTCAGAATTGGGGAATGAATGAATGACTAGAGTAGATATACTGTTATTCTACTACAGACTTATTGTTATTCTAGCAATGGAAGAACTTTTATCATGGATGTGGAGGCAGTGGCCACCGAAGGTTCTCAGGAGAGGGAGAGGGATAAATGTCACATGGGGACATTTTCAGGACATTGGAATTGTACTGAATGAGGTTGCAATGATGGATATGGGCCATTATATATTTTGTCATAACTTACAAAATTGTGCAGAATAGAGTGTAAAGTATAACATAAACACTTAGTGGTAATGCTCCAATGTGTTCATTAATTGTAACAAATGTACCACACTAATGATGGATGTTGTTAGTGTGGGAAAGTGTGGGATAGGTAGGGATTTGGCATATGGGAATCTGCTAAATTTTTTTAATGTAACGTTTATGTAATCTAAAGATTTTTTTAAAAATTTAAGTATTTAAAAAAGCAAAAAAAAAAAGGAAATTTAGAAACAACAAAGAGATCCGAAAGCAAAATGTTCCATCTTAACCTTTTTGTCTGGTTTTATATCACGATAATTTGGGCCCCATAATACGAACTGGGAAGTTTTCCCTCCCTTGATCCAACTGATATCTATAGAACATTACAGATCACCTAATTTAAATCAGTTACGAAGCCATCTTGATCCTTCTTCCTAATATATGTAGAGAACTAATAATATTATAGATTAAATTTTGTTACACTTAGTTGAACAAAAATAATCCAAGCAAGCCATGGCATGAAGCTAGATATCAATTACAGTGGGAGAAATGGAAAACTCAAGAATATGTGGAAATTAAACAATATCTTCTCGAATAACCAATATGCCAAAGAATAAATCACAAGGGAAATTAAGAGATATTGTGAAGCAAATGAAAATGAAAACACCACACACCAATACATTTGCAATGTAACAAAGGCAGTGCTGAGATGGACATTTTGTAGCTTTAAATCCTTACATTAGAAAAGAAGAAAAGCTCAAATGAGAGCTCTAACCTCAAAACTAGAATTCTAGGAAAAGAAGAACAGAATAAACCCAAAATGAGCAAAATGAAGGAAATAATAAAAATTGCAGTGGAAATAAATGAAATAAAGAAAAAAAAAACAATATAGTTAATCAACAAAACCAAAAGTTGGTCCTTTAAAAAAATTCAATGAATAAAGTGAGAGAACACACATAAAGTCAGAAATAGGGGTTCTACCAACCTCACATAAATAAAAAGTCTATAAGAAGGTACTATGAAGAACTGTACACCAACAATTAGACAATCTAGAAGAAATGGACAAAATCCTAGAAACACACAAACTGCCCACACTGATTCAAGAAGGAGATTTCAAAAAAATCAATAACTATTAAAGAATTTGAATCAGTAATCAAAACTTCCCAACAAGGAAAAGCCAAGGATCAGATGTGGGAATTTTTCAAAACATTACAAGAATTATTAGCAATAAACCTGCTCAGCTCTTCCAAAAAAAATTGAAGAAGAGAGAATATTCCCTAACTCATTCTATTAGAAAAATGTCACCCTCATACCAAAGTTACATACAGATACCATGAAAAAGAAAATTACAGGCCAATATTCCTTTGAATATAGGAGCAAAAATACTCCACAAATGCTAGCAAACTGATTCCAACAGCAAATCAAAAGAATTGTACACCATGGTCAAGTGGGATTTATCCCAGGTATGCAAGGGTGGTTAAACATAAGAAAATCAATTCATGTAATGCACCGTATTAACAGGACAAAGGAAAAAAAAACAACCTCATGATCATCCCAACTGATGCAGAAAAAGGTATTTGACAAAATCCAGCTAACCTTTATAAAAACATTTCAAAAAGTAGGAATAGAAGGAAACTTTCTCAACTTGATAAAAGGCATATATGAAAAACCCTCCACTAACATAATACACAATGGTGAAAGAATGAAAGATTTCCATCTAATATCAGGAACAAAACAAGGATGCACACTGTTACCAGTGTTATGAAATATTGTACTGGAAATTTTAGCTAGATAAAGTATGCAAGAGAAAGAAAGAAAAGGCATCCAAGTTGGAGAGGAAGAAGTGAAATTTTTCCATTTTGCAGATTACATGGCCCAATCAAAAAATCCTGAAAAAGCTAAAGCAAATTTCCTAGAGCTAATATATGAATTCAGGAAAGTGGTGGAGTACAAGAACACTACACAGTAATCAGTAGTGTTTCATACACTAGTAATGAACAATATGAAGAAGAAATCAAGAGAAACACCCCATTTACTAAAACATCTAAAAGAAAAAATTATCTAGGGATAAGTAAATCTAACCACGGATGTTGTGGCAGTTTGATATAGTTATTAATTCCAAAAATAGATATTGGATTATGCTTGTAAGCTAGTCTGTTCCCTTGGGTGTGATTAACTTATGATTAGGGCTTTGATTGGGCCACATCAGTAGGGCACCCCTTCGTGCATGGGGACTCAGAGATAAAACTACATGGCAGAGGAGAGGAGTTAGTTGGAGTTTTGATATTGAAGTTCTAATGCTGAGTGTTAATACTGGAGTACAGAGAAGTAAGCACACAGAGGAGCTTGGTCATGAGGAAGGAGAGAAGACTCTGGGAAAAAGAAACAAGCCATTCGCTTGATAGTCTACAGCTGGCCTTGTGGAGTGACGCAAACCTGAGCCCGGAGAGAGGTAAGCCCTGGGAAGAGAGGAACCCAGGAAACCTGAACCTTGGCAGACATTGGCAGCCATCTTGCTCCAACACGTGGCAATGAACTTTGGTGAGGGAAGTAACTTATACTTTGTGGCCTGGTAGCTGTAAGCTTCTACCCCAAGTAAATACCCTTCTGTTAATGCCAACCAATTTTTGGTAATTTGCATCAGCACCTCTTTGGCTGACTAATACAGATGTAAAGAACTTGTATATAGAAAACTAAAAACATTGCTAAGTGAAACCAAAGAAGACCTAAATAAATGGTAGGATATTGTGTGTTCATGGATTGGAAGACTAAAATTCTTGAGAAGTAAATTCTACTCAAAGCATTTTTCAGATTCAACAAATCCCAATCAAAACTCCAACAGTCTTCCTTGCAGAAATGAAAAAGCCAGTCATTATATTTATATGGAAGGGTAAAGGACCCCAAATAGTCAAAGCCATCTTGAAAAAAATAATGAATTTGGAAAACTCACACTTTCCAATCTTAAAAACATATTACAGGTTACACTTATGCAGGCCTCAGCCAGATTTCACAAATTGCCACAATAAACAGCCACAAACAAAAGTGCTCCTGAGGGCCATAGGGATGTCTAAATACATAGACAAGCCACAAGTCTACAGGACATCAACATCCCCTTGGCTGGCTCTATCTGGGATTATATGAAAAGTAATTTCCCGTTTATAACATAGTTATACACATTCATAAATCCTCTAATCATGATTCTCTTCTTCTTTTATTTGAACCTATAATTTTTAGTTTAATTAACAGTTTATTTCTCTGAGACTTAAAGCCTCCACATTGTTCCTAGGCCAGTTGAGCCCTGACAGCCAGCAAGTATGTGAGCAACATCCACTCTCCAGTTTTTTTGGGCTTGCCCCGAACAACTAACAAAACGATGATGATGGACCAGCCCCATCTGAAAGCAAGGAGTATCTTCAACTGTAAGCAAAACAATTCCATTCATCTGCCCCATAATAGCTACATCCCTTCTTAACGTGAAGCATTCAGAGTGGACATCATTCAAAATCCCTCAAGATTGAAGAATAAACAAAAATAAAGGGGGAGTGTACCTGCTGACTAAAATGGATTTATTCTTATTGTAGTTATCTTTTATTAACTGAGTAATTTGTAACATTGATATAAAAATAATTTAAAAAATAAAATAAACATATTACAAAGCCACAGTAATCAAAACAGCATGGTAAAGGCACAAGAACAGACCAATGGAATTGAATTGAGAGTTCAGAAATGAACCCTTAAGTTTATGACCAACTGATTTTTGACAAGGGTACCAAATCCAATCAATTGGGGATGAATACTCTTCTCAACAAATGGTCCTGGGAAAACTGGGTGTCCATATGTAAAAGAATGAAGATGGATCCCTATCACACACCAAATACAGAAATCATCTCAAAATGTATCAAAGAACCAAATATAAAAAATGGAATTATAAAATTCACTGGAATAAAATATAGGGTAGCATTTTTCAGGACCTCATATTAGACAATGGTTTATTAGACTTTACAACCAAAACACAAGCAATAAAAGAAGAAATAGATAAATTACTTAATTAAAGCTTAAAACTTTTATTCATCAAAGGACTTTGTAATGAAAATAAAAGGACAACCTACACAATGGGGGGAAATATTTGGAAACCACATATCCAATAGCTGTTTAATATCCAGATCACACAAAGAAATTCTACAACTCAACAACAAAAATACAAACAACCCAATTATGAAATGAGCAAAAGATTTGAATAGATATTTCTCCAAAGAAGATATACAAATGGCCAAAAAGCACGTGAAAAGATGCTCAACATCATTAGTCTCCAGGGAAATGCAAACCAAAATCACAATGAGATACTATTTTATACCCACTAGAAGAGCTAATATTTTTAAAAAATGGAAAATTAAAATTTTGGAGAGAATTTAGAGAAATAGGAACACCCGTGCATTGTTGGGAATGTGAAATGGTTCAGTTTCTGTGGACTAGGTTTGGCAGTTTCTCACAAAGTTAAGTATAGAACTAATTACCACATGACCCAGCAATGTCACTTGTGTTTATATACCCCAAAGTATTGAAAGTAGGGACTTGACCAGATATTTTTACTCCAATCTTTGAAGTGGCATTATTCACAAGTGTCAAAATATGGAAGCAACCAAGTTTTCACCAATCAATAAGTGGATAAATAAAATTTTGTATATATATACAGTGGAATAATGTTCAGCCATAAAAACTACTTGCAACAACATGGATGAACCTGAAGATATTATGCTGAGTGAAGTAAGCCAGACACAAAAGGACAAATAATGTATGATCTTACTGTTATGAAATAATTAAAATAAGCAAATTCATACTGTCAGAAACCAGAATATAGGCTTCCAGGGGCAGAGGTGGGAGTAAGGAATGAGAAGTTAATGCTTAAATTGTACAGAGTTTCTATTTTGGTTGATAGAAATGTTTTAGTAATGGATGGATGGATGGTGGTGATGGTAGAACAATATAGTAAACGTAATTATCAGCACTGAATTATATATTTAAATGTAGTTAAAAGGGCAAATTTTAGGTTTCATATGTATTACTAGAATAAAAATTTTGAAAAGAACACATAGAACTGTACAAACAATGAATTTCTAAGTAAACCATGGTCTCTAGTTAGTAAATAGAATTATAAAATATTGTTTGATCAATTATAACAAATGTGCCACAATAATGTAAGGTGTTAATGACACAGTAGTATATAGATATCCCGTATTTTATGCATGATTGCTCTGTAAACCACAACTTCTATAATATAAATTAAAATTCCCTATGTATTTTAATGAGTATATTTTCTGTGCATTTTGTCTTCCAAATGTGTCTAATTTTCTATTAAAACTAACTAATTAATTACAAATATTCGATATTTTTGTTGCATTTGCAAATCTCTGGTAAATGCTTCACATGTGCATTTATTTTTGCACTTTCTATTCATATATAGAAAGCATTATTCATAATGATTGCAATGTTCGTGCCAGGCCCCTTAATAACTGGGCAATCATTGGGCCTTTTTACTTTTTTTTTTAAATTGTCTCTTGATGATGTGTTTTCTTTTGTTGTGGCTAGAGTTTTTTGTTTGCATGATAGATATTTTGAATGTAAAATTGTAGAGGCTGCAGAGAGAGTTTACCAGTGTTTGTGTTTGGCAAATAGAATGGTGGCTGATCATCTTCATCCCATCAGAGTGTGGGCAGCATCAAGGCTAAGTTGCAATCCTGGTAAAGTTCTTAATATCTTGTTTATTTCTCACTTTGAGGGTTTACAACCTAGATTTTGGGATCTTCACATAGGCCCGTCTGTCTGACAGGTCCTGAAATCTGAGAGTAACTTCCTGAGACTATGGAGAATATTGCCCATTTTACTTCCTTTAAACTTATTTGAACACAATAAATGAATGTTTTTTTTTGCCATTCATCATAAAATTTGCAAAATATTTTATTCCAGTCTCTTTTCTTCTTTACTGTTTCAGTAGAAACACAAGTTTCTAAATATTAACTTATTTCAGCACCAGTCATATGGTTTTGTGGTTTTGTTTAAACTTTAAAAGTTGGTCCAAACCTATTTTTAAGTGAAAAAATATTTAAAATATTATTCAAATAATTATTACCATTAAATTATCAATCACAATTACATAGATAACTCACTAAATTGTGCCTTCTTTGTGGAAGATTAAAAGAAACACTTTTCAGTTTTACATTGGTACATAAAAAAATCATTTGAACTGAATGAACCCTTTGACACTGATTAAATTATTGGTGTGTTTATGTGTAATACAACAAATAGTACCCACATTTCTCAGTCATACTTCATTACAACAATACAATGTATAGGTTTTAGTGAATGTATTACTATGAAAATAATAAAAATGTGTTTAATGGAAAATGATTTTAAGAGTCTTCAGTTTTCAAATTTAAATCACTGAATTTTATATAAATTAAAAAATTAGTTCCTCTTTTACTCTAGCCACATTTCAGGTGCTCAGTGGCCACCTGTGACTAGCAGCTACTGTGTTGAGCAGTACAGCTCTAATTCCTTAGATACTTATATTATGACTGTTAATTATTCATTTTCAATTACTAGGGAACACTTATAAGAGTTATGGTACTACAATCTGGCTAGCTAGAGAGACTTCTCTTCCTCTGAGTACCAGTAAAATTATAGCATACAGTCATTTTTCTCACTAAATGGTTGTAATAGCAGACCAAAATTTTGTATATGTTACCTCCAAAATCCAGAGGAGGCCATAGTCACTTTTCTTTGCTGTTTTTTAAGATGTAACAATGTGTCTTTTCTTTTGGAAGAAATATGCTGACTTGGCTCAAATGACTGTCTCCTGGGAAACTTCACTATAGTAGCAGGCTGAAGTTTGCTTCATACATCTTCCATTCTCTGACAAATACGTTTCTTACCAAGGCAAGGCATCCAGTGTCCCAGGTGTTCCCTACTTATCTGGTCCTATTTTCATGATGCTCTCCAATGAATGGACCTTTGTGATGCTCTGTAGGATGTTGAGAGGGTAAAAGTCCCGGTAAAATCATTCATTACAAGATTTTCAAAGTGTACTATTGTATCTGTCTGTTGAAAGGAAATCACTTCTGGTATTACCTAGTAATTCATAAAAAATGCATTTACCAGATCAATATCTGTATGTCTAGAACCAGAATTTGCAGTGATATACTCCTATAAA
>JAQZBX010015410.1:0-37568 GCA_029593785.1 Cabassous unicinctus
TGTTACAATTTCTTCCATTGCTTGAATCACAGTATGTCTACAACAGAACACCACCAATTCCACTCTAGTCCACAGCTCCTCCCCCCATCCTGAGTGGACTTGGAAGGTGATGTCCACTCCACCTCCAAGTGAGAGAGGGCTTATATTCCATGGATATAGTGGATGGGATTATCTTGCCTTCAGCTGCAGGCCCTCTCCACTCCCTGGGATGGCTGTTGCCCATCGTCCTCTCCTCGCCAGGTTACTTGGATGAGTCCATTGAGCTGTAGGGTAGGAGTTGCAGCTCCACTGAGATTCCAGGCACAGCTGGCAAATAGGTGGGCCAGAGTATACAGTCTCTGGAAGTACACCTTAAAACTCCTGCATTACATATAGGTTTGAGTAGAAGGGACTGATGGACCATGTGCAGGGGCCCGATCTCGTCTGATCTCGGATATTAAAGCAATTGAACGATAATTAGTATTTGGGTTTTTATTGTGTATTGAAATTTCAGGTATTTTAAATAAAAGATCTTATTGGTCTTCACAATCTTAGAAGATAGTTATTTCCTCCATCCTTAGTTTATGGACGAGGAAACAGAGGCTGGATAGAGCTACACAATTTATTCAAGGTTACATGACTAGGAGAGGCATCTCTAGACTTTAAGCCTGTTTTTCTCTTATTCTAGAGCCCAAACTCACAACTACTCATTGGTCTTTGGTAATAATAAACTTTATCTAATATGATTCCAAATGACCTATCTATTCCTGCTGGACAAAGTCAATTTTAATATTTATGACTTTTCTGTCAATTTTTAAAATTATTTTTCATCAGTTTCATGTTTACCTGTTTATCATCCTATTGTTTATTTAGAGTCTATGAATACCATGCTTTTCTTTCCTTTGTTAAATTCTATGCATCTTGTATACATTTAATATATGGTGACAGACAGGAAGAGTTTCAAATTAAACGACATACTGTTTGATATTCTGTGTGAGCATGAGGACAGACAGAACAAGCTAGCCGGTGGCAATCTGAAATGGTTCTTTTCACTGGAGGACTCCATGGATTCAAAGAAATACAGACACTACTACATCCTGAAACACCTATATAAAACAAAACTCATCACTGTCATACTTATTTAAATGTGATGCTGGGGAACATTCATTACTGACTGCACAGGTGTGACTAAAAGACCAACTCAGACTTTCATTTTTTTCTGACTAAAATAGAAATAGAAATATATAGAAATATGTTACCTGGCATGTTTTTGTAGCCAGTGCTTGTTTCTAAATTTCCTCATGATAATTGACTTGCCATGTGTCTGATTGGATCTTAGGGTGACCAATTTGATGGTGGTCTTTAGCAGACCAGTAGATTCTCGAACTTGGTATTTGAAACTGCTTCTATGCCTCCATGAAGATTTTCTTGTATTAATGCTGCAAGTAAATGTTCTCACCATAGAATATTTAACAGGAATTATGTCTATCACTTCTTTGACCTTGTCCTCATTATAGTGAGCAAAATTGGTTTTAATAAAACTTTTTAAGAGTTAAAAAAATATCTTTTCTAATCATGACTCATAGACATGCACATGTCCAGACATTACCCAACATGAATAATTTTGACCTTTTGCTGAGTTTCACACTTTGAGATTTTGAAATTGTTGCCTCAAACTCTTAATTAACCCCAGTAAGTTTTGATGCTTTCTCTAGTACTCAACAATTCATATTCTCTCTCTCTCTCTTCAACTTTACTAAATCTGTTATGGAACCACAACATAAATTAATCTTTTAATCTATCATTTTCCCCAAACCAATAAAATGAACTTTTTATTAATGGTGGATTTTCTCTTCAAAATTCCTTATTCTATTTAACAAAATTTCCTCCCTTTTCTTCTTCTTTATTTACATTTTGATTGGTAAATTGTTCTTTAGGATTAGTGGTTAAGTTGTAAGTAAGGAAACACTTTTTTGGAGGCATCACTATTTTGTTTTTTCTTTCAATTTTTCTTCCATGAATATTTTGAGCCAGTGAAAAGCAGCCTTAGATTCTCCCAACCAAGTGTATATTAATGCTTGTTAATAACATATGTATTCAGTGGATATGGGCATGCTGAGTCCAATGGTGAATTTATCTTTTAGTTTGCAGTGAATTGAGATGAACTACTTGAATCTTGTGAAGATTGTTCATTCATTCATTAGACAATCATTTATTGTTCACAATTAGCAAGTAACATTATGATGAAAAAATGAGTATCCCATAGGACCCTTCTCTATCTCTATGGTTTCCTCTTTATTGCACTCTACCTTAGTCACTCAGACCCAGCTATGTTAGCCTTCTTTCTGTTCTTTAGTGAGACAAGCCTGTCCCTATTTTGTGGAATGTTCTGCCTTCACATAACTTCATGCCAGGCTTACTTATATCCTTTAGCTCTTTGCTCAAATATAATTGTATCAAGAATTGCTCCTTGACTACCTAGCTTCACCACCTTATTAACATTTCATTCTTTTTTCCCTTAGCACTTCATCACCCTAACTGACTATATTGTTTTATATTTTAGTGTTCTTTTTTCATTAATGTATGCCTTTTCTTCCTGAAAATAAACTTCAAAGACTTGGGAACTTTTATTTTGTTCACTGAGATATTTCTTCGTGCTTGGAACAGTTTCTAGCACAGAGAAGGTGCTCTAAAATATTTGTTGATGAATGAATAAATGAATTAATAGCATACCACCATTCAGTGATAGCTAAAAAGAATCCTCAACATTTAAGTGGCTTATAATAAAATTTTATCACATTGCTTAGGGGTTCTGATCCATGTATTCTTATTCCCACAGCTGATGGATGCTCCACCATAAGGAACATTGCCTGTCAATGTGGCAAGGAAAAGGAGATTTAGTTCTTAAACTCTCCCACTCATAAATGATAATTGACATGTGCCAAAATAGCATAGGCAGAGGAAATGGCAGAGGTGGCATTGTATATGTGGTGACCAGGAACGGCCTCTCTGATGGTAGAGTAAAATTTGAGCAGAGCTATGATTTTTTACTTGCGGCTTGCAGCCGCAGTGTTCAAACCACTATTCTGGTCCCAGTTCTATGTGATCTGCCAGAAAATGGATATATCTGGGGATTAGGTGTAGCTCAAGTGGTTGAGCACATGTTTCCCACATGGGAGGTCCTGGTGATGCCTCCTAAAAACAAACAAACAAAAAAGCAAACAAGCAAAACAAATGAAAAAACCAACTCAGGGGTGCCTATATGACTCAGTGGTTCAATCCCCGGCCCCAGTACCTCAAATAATAATATTATTATTATTATTATTATTGTCCTGACTTCTTATTATTATTGTCCTGACTTCTCAGTGCTATATTGAATGATATCATTCTTATACAGCACTTAGTCTAATGTATGGGAAATAGTAAATGCTGAAAAATATAATCCATTATTAATAACATCACTGTCATTTGAAATCACTTTAAATTATATTGTAAGTCTTCCTTAAAACAATGAAGTATGATAGCATATCTAAAGTAGATAGATCAATAAACAGTGTATTTTGTCACTAAAATAACAATCAGTGGGTGTAGGACCATCTCATACAAGGTATGTTTAGAACCCTGTTTGGTTGAAATAGTGCCTGTTCACTGATGGACGTCTAAGATGGGCAATGCTCCTTAAATCAGAGCAATCATGGGAAAGTACATGGCGATTAATTCAAATAAGCACTTTCTCAAGGACCGAGGAGCTGAGCCTTGCCAGAAATCCAGGTCCAAATTTGTATTTATTATTTATGTTTTATAACCCACTTACTGCTAACTGTTGCCTGAAGTATCAGGAACATATTGTTCAGTAATAATAAATAATGGCAGAAACAGAAAGATCAACAAAGAGTTGTCCTCGATTACTTGGAGGTGGATTATAAATTTTAAGAGGTGGGCGTGCATAGGCATTGTCAAACAGCAAACTGCACCAGAGAATGTGAAACTGACAAGAATAACTTTTATTCTGGGACTGCTATAGCAGGGGTGACAGAGTAGAACTCCATGCAAACAAAAGATAGCAAGTGTTTTAAGGGCTGGGAGTGGGTTGGAGGAAAAGCACTGGAAGATGATAAGGGGAGTTGCTCACTGGACTGTGTGAGTAATTTACTATGGTTGCACTCAGGTTGGTTTGGTTTCACCTATATAGGCAAGTGTTTTACTAAGTTTGCATTTATACTGGGTTATGTAAGTCTTCCTTTGCGGTAATTAGGTTTCCTGGAGTCTGTAAGAGCTGGGAGAGAGGAAGAGGAGATAAGGAACTGCCTAATTAGGAGTCTCTTAGGTGCCTGGGTAGCAAAAGTGCTGGCATGAGAGGGAAAAGAGAGAAAAAATGTTAGGGCGAGTTTGATATATAATTCTTTTTTTTTTTTTTCCTGCTGTCTGAGTTTTCTTTTGCAGTCGCACAACTGTGAGATAGGCTTCAAGGAAGTCAGGAGCACTGGCAAGGAGAGGGGAGAGGCGAGGCACAAGAAGAAAGTTGGCAACTTGGTCAAGAGAAAGAAAACAGTCTTTGTCAGCATGTTTTTTAAACTGGAATGCTATGGAAAACTATGAAAAAGATTGATATGGCAATATTAAAAAGTGTATAATGGGAGGGTCTTGACATCGACAATGAAGAGGAAAAATCAGACCCTGTAATGATCATTTGGGAGGAAATTTTGACAGCATGCATTTACAGTGGAGAAAGGTGAGGTGAATTTACATACAAAAAAGGAAATAAACAGAAGAAGAAATAAAACTATATCATTCTATGTTTCCTATATTGTTTTAACCTCAAAAAACAAGGTGTAGAATAATTAGGCATGTTGGTTAAACACATCCTCCTCATTAATAGAGTAATTACCATAGTTTTCCTCAGTAAGATTAGAGTGTATATCTTAGTACCTGATATATTATGCAAGGATGTTACGCTGTTTAACTCATTGATGTGAGTCACGAGCATGACTAGTATATAGCTCCTAGAGTTACAGGGAAGCCGACTTGAAGTTTTGTTGTTCTTGAAGAGTTAAGAAAAGAGAAGAATAAAATCCGGTGTGTTTGCTTACAATCACATGGTACCAATTAATGTTTCACTAACACTGACTATTAAAGAGCACAGCCCCACTTGTATTTCCATTGTGATTTAGCACATTTAATTTAGGTGTTCATTTGTTCATGGATATGAGAATTTATTTTGCTACTCAGCGAGATCTCAGTTGTAGCTCTGATTTTCCTGACTTGTCTGAGCTTTTTCTACCGCAAGTTTAGGGGAAAAAAAATTACCATGCCTGAGGGCACTAAATTACTTTTAGTATTACAATTCCTAGTCCTTTGTCTTTCCTTGAGCCTCTGGCATTTTTTTTTTTTTCCATATCTCCTCTTGTAGTGCACTTAAGCAGAGCTATTTTTATTAAATAACTCTCCAGAGGACTAAGATTATAAAACCATAGTCTTCCAAACAGGTTATTTTGAGTACATATTGCTATTATGCAGTGCAGATATAAAATCAGTATACCTTAAATGCATGTTTCTATGAAATCTCCCAAGTAAATATCTCTTTCATTGTTCCTGACATCATTGAATTATAAATAATAAAATGAAACTCAAATTGTTTATTTGCAGTGGAACAGCTCTGAGAAAATCTCAGTTATCAGTGATAGTGTAACCTCTAGGAAAGACAGTAACTTTAAAATTACAGTGAATACTATCTGAAATAATTTCCCTTAAATTGGGCAATTCCTCATCATTGCCATAAATCAATTCTCCAAATAGTTAAAATAAGTGGCAAATACATTTTTCTTCAATTCATTTTCTAGATCTTATCTGCTTCAGTGCTGTGGAGTGAAGCTGGCCTCAGATAGGTGAAGTACTGACTAATTAGAACAGTTTTTACCAGGGCAGAGCCCTTAGCTAATAGTCATATTCTTTAGCCTTTTGAGAAGTTGGTTTGCGCCTTTTTAAACCAGCTCCCAGGAAAAATATTCTTCCTTCTCTATGTCAAATGATCACTATCATTATGCCGTTGGAAAATTTCAAATATTTTAAAAGTAAAACATAAGGGCAATTTAATTGAATCTTCTCTACTTGACATTTTAAGTAATATGAAGCCAAAAATAGAATTTTTATCATTGTCATTAAATATGAATCTTTTCTTACTCTTTATGTAGTTAGCTTTATAGTAAAGACTATGGTATGTTAAAATCTTTACCACATAAAAGGCCCATGAAGCCTAATTTCAGTATTAAAGTTTCCATATCCAAGAGTTGTCTTACTCTTCTGGCTTTAGGAACAATTAAGTCTTGACAGATAAAAAAAACAAGCAAAGCTCTAAATCAATAAGAAAGTGCAAAAATGTATTCATTGGGGGAATAAATCATCCAAAATCTACTTTGTAACTTTTTATATTTCCAAATACTTCATTTTGAAAAACAAATAGCCACAGTTTTTCACTTGACTAATTTGAGCAAGACCCAGCTGTTAATTTTGAGAGATCAAATGTACTTTGATAAGAGGTCAAGAGATTAGGTTTATTTTACATCTCCTTCCTGAATGAGGGCTATACAACACAAACTGAAGGGAAAGAGCAGAATTATGGAGTGAGTTGAAGGAAATAAAAATCATTTATATTATATAGACAATGAAAACAAAGTAATATTTGGGTGTTTTGTTGTGTTCACTGATTTATTTTACTTAAAATTAACAGTAATTGTGGTTGGTGATCTATCTAGTTTTTTTGCATAGGGAAATATTAGATTATACTAAAATAAATTAAATAATGAATTTTCAAATTTGTATCAATGGAGAGCACAAGCATTCTGAGTCTTTCACTGAAATATATGCTAAGTATATTTAACTAAAAAACATTTGAAATGTAATATTATTTTCTAGAATTTCCTGAGCTGGGATTCTAAATAAACAATTATTATTTTCTAGAATTTCCTGAGCTGGGATTCTATATTAACAATTAATAAGGTGAATGGTAAGGAGGAAAATGAAAATGAAAATGAAAGTAGCTACCTGAAGGATAAAACTTTTTTTATTTTATTTTTTGAAAAAAAAAAAAAAAAATAGAAGAAAGGGCTACTGTATCCTGATTCATCTCCACTGACAGGCCAATACCGAAACCGATTTTCTTCACTTTCACCAATCCTTCATCATTTTACCTGTGATCCCACAGCTATTACAGTCTCTTTTGATTTGACCAAACAAGAACACTGAAAAAGAACATTTACTGTATATCTAAATTAATGAAACCAGAGAAAGAAGAAGAAGCACTGTACAACTTGAGATATTTTTGCTCTCATAAAAGATAGACTTGAACTGGAGGTCAAGAGTGCTTTTGCTTATAACTTCTAAGCATTCTAGGAATAAGAGAAAAAGGTTCTGTATTTTATTGTACTCCTTAAAATTCTTCCTCTTCTTTTCTTATTTAGCTATTCTATGTGTAGCACTCTTGAAATATAATTGAGACAAATGTCAATGTCTGCTTTTCTTTTGGCTGAATAAAAAAATTCTGAATATTATCACATATCTATTCTGTTTATCATATTAATTTTTCATAACTTTATGACAGTTTTTCTCATAATTTTTATTGACATGCTGATGTCAATAAAGTGAAACAAACAAAGTGAAAGACATTTTAAGCATGTTTCATGAAAAAATAATTTAAGCCATGAAAAATGATACTATGGGTATCTAATGAGACCACTCAAATTCTATTGAACCAGTCATGGAAATTATAGTGTAAATGTATTTTTAAATAATAATCCCATGTGAAAAAATGTATGTGAAAGCAGCAAAGATATATTCATTTCACAATTGTTTTGCCATCAAGAACTTCTAGTGACATTGTTATAATCATATTTAATAACTTTGACCCTTTGTTTTTATGAATATTTTTCACTAGAATATGATCCTTTTTACAATGTCTAAAGATTATTTATCTCTTGTATATAGGGTAAGGTTTAATCAAGGAAGCAGGAAACAATAAGTCAGGAGATTTCTAATAATTTAAATTATTTTATATTTGTGTCATTTACATCTAAAATTTAAACATAATTGTACAAATTTCTTGTTAGATATTTTAAAGGAAAGATGAGGTGAGATGATTGATTTTCAAATTGATAATTGGGTATAGAAAAGTGATTTTCAATAATTAATAAGCACTAACTATATGTTTTAATTTATGCAAAACGTCTGTGACTCTAATAAGCATTTCTAGAGACCATTGTCAGTTGGGAAAACAAGAAAAACAAACAAAAAAAATTTATTTCCTGAAACTGTCTAGTACCATATTAACAGCCTTTTATGCAACTTAATTACTCTTTAGTTTTATTGGCAACATCAGTACTTTTGTATTACAGTGGCCAAACATAAAGCAAAATACCTGACAAAGTTTCCAAGTAGGGAGTAACTTGTGTGCAAAGCTGCATATTTTATCAAAAGCCTTTAAATACTGAATTTAACTAAAAATCTACCATTATTTAGTGTTCATCAATTGTGCTTGAACAAATTTCAAATTTCACTCATCAAGAAACACAAAATGTTGATATAATTCCCAAAGCTTTATTTAGCACAGACCATAAGCATTTGGGAGGGATTTTATTTTCTTATTCCAGACATAATCATATTGATGCTATTCGTCATGGACCAAAACTGGACAGCTTTGCATTTTAAAACCAGCTCATTCTATCCATCATTTCTGAAAGAATAACAGCATTAGCACTACAGGCTTTACATTATTGATTATTCTTGAAGTTATGACTTCTAAAGTTTAACGTGATAACATAACCCTATTTCACCAATCAAAAGGTTGACACTTTTATCAACTCATAAAAAAATGTTTGCCATAGCCAAAGATAATTTTAGAATTCACTGCATATATCAACTCAATATATTCTTTTAAAATTAATTCAAATATAATCAGGAATTTGGAAACTATTAAAATCTGAACTTGCATTTACTTTTCATTTTTATTAGTCACTTTATTCTGATATGATGCAATAATAAAAGAGGGACACCAAGTTCCTAACTTATTTTGATTGATATAAGATATTCAAAATTAATTATGCAAATTAAAATTTTGGATCTCTACCTGTTTCCAAAGAATATTTGAGTTAGTGGCATGATAAATGAGTTATGGTCTCCTCCTTTCTCTCCGCTACAGCCCACTTACATATACAATGCAAAATCCAGAAAGCAGTCTTTCCAGGTGTTTTAATTATATTAAATACAATTTGAATGTTTTCCAACCATAATACTACTGTGGTGTCAGCTTGTCATACAATAACAAACACAATACTTGAACACATATTTGCAAGTGTCAATGTTATTCTTCAATCTTTTGGATATCAAAAATGAACAAGATTTTAGGAAAAAATAGAATATTTTTCCAATATAAGTTAGTTTTTAAAACCAATATAAGTTAGTTTTTAAATTTTCTGAAAAGACATTAACACAAACAAATAAAAATGCAACTTTGTTATTATCATTGTTTCTTTAAAGGGATATGCATTTTAAAACCAAAATGTGGGAAGAATTTACTATGAGAAAAAACAGTTTTATTTAGAATTCAATTTATTGTTCTTATCCTTATGCTATCTCAGCATACTAAAATAAGCAAGCAAAATCAATGGAACCAACAAAAAATTGCCATTTATTAGCATTGATCCTTAAATGAACCATCAAGTGCCATAAATTTAACATCTGATAATTTCCAGAATGTATTCAAATCTTGGTCCAGATAAACCTTCTCCCCATTGACTTTACAGATTCTAACTTGCGTAGCTGCCCATTGTAGTTACATTATGGTTCCCTTTTTGATTTGTTTTTCATTGAGTGGTTTTATGTTGACAGCAGTAAGTACTCATCTTTTCCATGTTAGACCTTCTCAATCTGAAGCCTTAACTTGTGTCATTCAGCACAAGTGCAGATAAAGATTACAAAATATTGAAACTCATTCCTCTAACAAACAATTATAATATGTATTATGCATTATAACATCTTTCTCATTGCATCAATTTCTAATACTGATTTTTATATTTCATTATAGAAAATATTAACATTTCCTCCATGATTTGCATTTATGAGAACATCCATTGTGAGCATAACAAATACTTACATGGTTTTTATAACCTTAGAGCTTGAAGGAACTTTATAAACATTAAATAATTAATTCTCACAACACACAAGGCAAGGTTAATATTCTCACATATAACCGAGGAAATGAGAACAGAATGCTAAAGTTACTTGCCAGAAACATTAAATAAAGAGCCTGTCAGGCTTAGGATTGCATCTCTAGTATGAGGCCAGATGTGTAGATGCTGTAAAATAAACTATTTGTTAGAAAGATTAAAGATGATTATTTGCAATTAGGATGTTCAGAGTTCCTGAAAGTTTATATATTTATTATAAGCTGTTGAGTAAAATTGTCTAACATTTGAAGGAATGAAATTTTGGTAAATTGCATTAATTGTGATATGAACTCTTTTCACTCTATTCTACTCTTTTTTTCCCAGGATATAACTGTGTTTTTTTAACTGAATTTCACATTTCAGTGATTTCCACATTTCTCAATCACATTTTACATTTTCCACCTGAGTTATTTGAGAATTGCTTACACAAGTGATGGGATAAAAAATATATTATGATATACAAATATTTATGGTTAGTAAGAGAGAAGTTTATTTAATAAACACTGATTTTCTTTTTACTTAATGCAGCCATGGTTATAGGGGAAAAAAATCTTAATAGCATAATATGTTTCCAAAACAGTTTACTTGGTGCTGACTTATGCAGATGGAAAAGCTGCTTTAAATAAGAAACTAATATAGAACCTGAATTTTGGGAACACTTTTCTAATAATTTTCTATATTCCCCATAGCTGATTAGAGGGTAGATATTCCAATACAGAGAGACAAAAGAAGGCTAATCAAAAGGAGCTGGATTTTAAATTACAGTGGCCTACATACTGCATGAGTTTTCTCATGCAAGAGAGATGGTCTTTTTATTTCATAGTTTTGTTTCTGTTTATTCCATAATTGATGGATAATGGAATGAAGGAATTATGGATGTTAAAGAAAATTAAATATAAGCTAAGTTTGTATTCCAAACTTAGAAAAAAAATGCCTATTACTAAATTGATTTCTAATTATTAATTTAGAAATATCCCGTTTTTCTTAGACATAACTTTGTCTTCCTGCTGATGACTCTAAATACATTTAGATTATGATAATGCATCAATCTAATTTAAATGCTAGAATTTAAGAACACACCTTTGCAGAATTTAAAACTCTGGAGTTTTAAGACAAACAAGATTTTCTTTTCTGAGTTACAGCAAGCATGTGTTTACAGTAGTGTAATGGTTAAGTTGCTGTATCAACTTGGCTTGTGGTGTCCAATCATTTGATCCAGCAAACACTGGCTGGATTGTTGCTGTGAAGCTATGACTCAATTTAAGCCATTAGTCAGTTGATGGCGCCTGTGCCTGATTACATCAACAATCAACCAAGGAGATTGCCTTCAGCAGCAGGGAAGTCTCATCCAATCAGCTGAAGGCCTGAAAGGGGGAACTGATGATTTCAGCAGTCAGAAAGAAGCATTTCTATCTCTACTTCAGTCAACTTCTTAAGGGGAATTCATTGAAACCTTCACTAGAGTTTCCAGCTTACTACCTGCTCTACAGAATTCAGACTTGTCAATCTCCTCAGGTGTGTGAGCCAATTCCTAAAATAAATCTCTTAATATTTATTATACATTTATGCATTTTATATTCTGTTTCTCTGAACCCTGATTAATATAACTAGTGAAACATTTATTGCTTCATTGCTTTGCCTCAGATGCAGAACAGTTGCTGCCATTTCGCTTTAAGGAGTATTTGAGAGTTTTTCTAGAGTTTCTTCTTGCACTGCTGCTTTTTCTTTGTTTAATAACCAGGCTTCTACCACTTTGTTACTTAAAGGTGCATCTTAAAAGAAAAGAGAAATAAAACTCGGGCTGAAAGAGATAAAATTTAAAAATAAAAATTTGCCTTGCAAAGTTTTGCAAAGTAAAACAGTTCAATTTTATCTTCATCTTTGATTTAACGTCTAGATAATCTTGCAAGTGACTTCAAGTTCACATCTCAAGTAGAATAATACATAATTTATAGCTATTATATAATGGACATTAAAAAAATCAAAACCCCTTTAACATTACCAAAACTCCTAGTAAGAGCTGACCTTCTGTATCTTTATTGCAATTAAAATAGTTGGTTCTCTTATGACTGTGAGGACAGTGGAAGAGCTGTATCATTTGACAATCTTATGGTATGAAGTCTGTTTTCTATTTCCTTCTTTATGGAATTTTCAGTTTAGATTTGTCTATAATTTTAGATTAGAGAAATCGCCAAATATTGACTGTTATAAAGCAGTAAGCTCTCTGTTGGAAAGGTATTTACTATAGACTAACTGTCAAAGAATTCCCTTCTGGAATTGTTGTCAAAGGCATAATTTATCATTTTTGTAATCAAATTGAATTTAGAATCCAGGGACATATAAAGAAACCATATAGGGCATAATTAACTACTTAGGCAATAAATGCATTTATCCCATTCGTGTAAAACAGCCCCTGAATTTTTATCTTATAAATTTAATTTCATTTAGTACTCAAAGATTGTCTTTTAATTCTATTATAAGCATTTGTTTTTCCCTTGAAATAGGGGAATCTGTTGATCTATTTTCATCTGCCCTAGGTAGATTATATTCTACATTCTAATCCCAGTATGTTGACAAAATGCTATGGGAGCATTATTTTGAGAAGACTGAGAAATTTATCTTTGCTCAAAGGCAAAGAATACCATGTTAGAACTTATATCTTTCCAAGATAAGAGAAGGAAATCTGTGGCATATGAATCACAGAATGCTTTCCTAAAATTTAGACTCAATGTAACTAGTCTATAAATACAGAATGAATAAAAAATATAGCCTAATGGTGATTTATTCTTTGACTATATATCACTTGCCATATTACTTTTATATTGAAACTTACCATTTAAGATATTGATGTTTAATAAATAATTCAACATTCTCTGTGGAGTTATATATCCAGAAGTACACTTTTAAATTGGGGTTTTCCATTAACATTAAACAGTTCCATTCACATGCCTTTGCTTCTGAAAATGCCCAGTTCATAAACTCTGGAGAGTATATAATGGAGAAGCCTTTTTTATCATCTTTTTTTCATAAAATAAAAATGCAGACTTCTATGACATTTATTTTATATTTATATTTATGTATAGATAATGTTAAGTGACAGTAAGCATAACCTATTTTTATCAACTTAATTTAGTTGTATAAACTATACATGATTAATCATAAAGAAAAGTATATATTTGTGGGTTGATCTATATGAAATATTTTTTAAAAAATGCTTCCTAAAATGTACATTAAGTAGACTCCATTAGTGACTTGTCATGAGCTCATGCACATTAAACCTCTGTAAAATATTTCCAATGTTCTAAGATGTGACAGGGCCATTATAAGTTAATTTAGTATGCAATATTTAAAAAAACATGCAACTTTTATATTTTCAGAAATTGAGTCATTCATAAAAGTGGCTTATATAAAACAAGTTTAATTAAGTCATTTTTTCATTCTCTTGTGACAGTATTCAGACTTGATTGAAG
Organism: Cabassous unicinctus; assembly: GCA_029593785.1. NCBI lineage: Eukaryota > Metazoa > Chordata > Mammalia > Cingulata > Chlamyphoridae > Cabassous > Cabassous unicinctus. The sequence goes on from JAQZBX010015410.1 coordinate 13,667, forward strand.
GCATAGGCTAAATATGTAGCATCATTTCTAATAATTTCAACATGTTCTATTAAATGCAAAAAACACAGTTGTAATTGGGAAAGACATATAAGAAAATTATCAACAACAGAAGAATGATTGAAAAATGGTATTACAAATTAAGTACATGCATGATAACTGATGTAAGGTAGTAACAGTCATACGTTAAAACAGGATAAATGAAAGATCAAAATATTAAAGGTATGTAATCATTGTATAATTTGGGTTTTTCATAAAAGTACTTGATTTCACATAGATAATAATAATTATGGCCACATAGCCAAATAAATGTATATTAAAAGAATAATTTACCAAAAACAATTTTTTCAAAAACATCTTTATATTCAGAACTTGCAATTGAATGTTCTAAAGGAATAATCTTAGCTGTATATCATGTAGATCATCTAAATGTGAGAGAATTCAAATATTCTCATTTTACAGTTGTAGTTGGTTAATGCATAGTTATGCAATTTTACAAATTATTTGGATACTAATTCAAGAGTTCTTTAGTCTAATTTTCCCGGTTCTTAGAGCCAGCAGCTGCCTACATAATGAGATTTGGTAGGTACTTCAAGAACTTCTCCCTTTATCTGCACTATTTCTTCACATGATTGATCATTATTTTTCCACCATTCCGTAGTTAGATGTTATGTCTTTCTTTTTAAATAAAAAGTAGATACAAACACCACAAATATGTATATTAAGCATGAATGGATTTGACTGTTTGATGGACTAGAGAGAGGAAAGAAAACACAAGGACATTGGATATAGGAAGATGAAAATGTTAGTGTAAATAAGATTAGTCAACCTTACATATCTTCCTTTTGCTAAGCTTGTTTCTTCTATCCTACATTGCCAATTGCTTAAATTTTCACTGTACTTAGTAACTTTCTTCTCCAGAAAATTGAAGACTATACTCTATTTCCCTGAAATGTAAGGTTTTCCATAAAGAAAATGATTTTTAATATGATAATAGTTTTAATTTTACTCTATGTGGTGATTTGCAACTCTATGAACACCAGAAAATAATATTCTTATAGATAATCCATTCCTGTGAGTGTAAACCTATAGTAAGTAGGACTTTTTGAATAGGTTACTTCAGTAAATGTATGGTCCAGAGTGGGTCTTTATTTTCTTATTAGAGTCCTTTATAAATGGGATGAATACAGAGACAGAGAGAGAAAACCATGGAAGCAAGATGCTGAAAGCAATAAAACTCAGAAGGGAGAGACGAGCAGACGGCAGCATTTGCTGTCATGTAACAGAGGAGTCAAGGATTGCTGGCAACTGGTCTTTAGTAAGAAGAAAGCATCGTCTTGATGAAGCCTTAAATTGTACGTTTTCACTGCCTCAAAACTTTAAGCTTGTAGCTAATAAATTCCCAGTGGTAAAGTCAACACATTTTATGGTATCTGAGCATCTTAGCAGACCTAAACACATGGTTCAAACAATTTTCTCTCAATTAGGGAATATCTTACATGAATAAAATAACTTAGACATAGTATATTTTATACAGATGTGATTTTTATGAATAATAATAAATACCATCAACCATGTATCAAGATGGGCAAAGCTTTGTGTGTGTGTATATATATATATATACTGGTGCCAGGGCTTGAACCTGGGACCTCCCATGTGAGAAGCAGGTGCTCAACCACTTGAGCTGCATCCACTCCCCTATTATTTATATTAAAATAAATAATAATTTTATAATATTATAAAAATTATTTATTTATTTATTTTAATTCTCACAACAGTTTTATGACATAAGTGGTTTTATTACCACTTTACATATTTGGGGTCAGAATCAGAAAGATAAAGACCATTGGCTAAAGTCACACAGTAAGTTGAAAAGCAGGGCTTTGTACCTAGGTATAATTTGCTTCAACATCCATATTTTACAGCATCTTTTAGGCATAAAGTGTGGTCATGTTTCATCAGACTTAAAATTCTGATGTTTACCTGATGTGATACAAGTTTTTTTCTTTGTGAAAAGCTATATTAGACTATTAAGTATTGAAACCTCATCTAAGTTTACCAAGTTTATATATATTATGAAGTACCATTTTTCTTTAAATTTTATCTTGAAATTTCATTTAAAATTTATTAAATGAGAAGTATTTAATAAAATAAGAGTTAATACTCTAAGGTTATATTATATGTAATATATAATTCATTAGATTTAATAGCCTGCTGTAATTAAATAAATGCCATTTTACATACAGATGAAACCTACATATCGAATGCTACAATCTGAACCTCATTTTGATACATAAACACACCATCATTAGAGGGGAAATAGAAATGACATCTTTTAAGCATAAATGAAAATCTGAATACCAGATAATATATCATATGGAATACTAAAGTAATAAAAATTTCAAAAATCAGAGTAGATTTCTGTCAATCAAGTTACTTCATGCACAGATCCTGATACAGAATGAATAAAAATGTGACTCCTATACTTAAAAAGTAGCAGATAAAATGTAATATTTGTAATCCAAATGCTAAAGGGTTAACAAATTAATTATTAAAAGAAGATGAGCAATGATATAAATTTGCATTCAACATGTATTATATACTCATAAGGCTTTAAAAATCTGATTATCTGCAAATTGGTTTTTCTTTGTTTCACTGGTGTCTTTGGACATTGCACCTCACAGACCATAATTGATAATAGGTTAATCCTAAATCTACCAATTTTCTCTAAAATTATAATACATATATGTTCACCATGCTTGCAATTATTTTCTACATTTTATCATTTAACCCTTACTCTTCCATTGAACTAGAGTTAAATCCACCTTTTGAGACTACGGTAGTGATCCTTTGAACTCCTACATAATTTGACAATAAGAGAAGCAAAGCAAATTAACTTAAAATTATTTTTGGTGTAACTAAAATATGTGAGAAATTGTACCAGGCATTGGAACTACCAATATAAAAAAGACAACGTATTTGATTCATGGATATAGACAGACTAATAATTAAGAAAACAAATTTTAAAAAGAAATTAACTGTCTTAGTATGTGTTACTAAGGACAAAAAGAGTGTACTGAGACAAATGATATCTGGATGTTGAAGGTAAAAATTATGAGCATCCTTAGTAAAGGGTCATAAGGAAAGGCCCCTTTAAAGAAACTATTACTTCCTGTGATCTGAGGGATAACCATCAGGAACATGAAGAACCATATTTTTCTTGTGACAATATCAAACTTGCATATGAAAATATGATTGTGTATGGATATATAAATTTCATGTATTGAATCTTTATACTGAAAAAGGGCAGTGAATACCAGTTGTTAATTATAATTTTATACTTCCTACAGTACAAATGTTTTTTACATGTATGTTGCTGAATTAGTCAGCCAAAGGGGTGCTGATGCAAAATACCAGAAATTTGTTGGCTTTTATGAAGGATATTTATTTGGGGTAGAAACTTACAGTTACCAGACCATAAAGCACAAGTTACTTCCCTCACCAAAGTCTATTGCCACGTGTTGGAGCAAAATGGCTGCCAACATCTGTCAAGAGTTCAGGCTTCCTGGGTTCCTCTCCTCCTGGGGCTTGTTTCTCTCTGGGTTTAGGCTTGCTTTGCTCCACAAAGCCAGCTGTAGACTATCAGGCGAATGGCTCGTCTCTTTTCCTGGGCCTTCTCTCCTTCCACACAACCAGGTTCCTCTGTGTGCTTACTTCCTGGGCTCCAGCTCAAAACTCTGCATCAAGACTCCAACTCTGTCCTTTGCCAACACCCTACTGACATGACCCAGTCAAAGCCCTAATCATAATTTAATCACGCCAAGAGGATCAGACCAGTTTACAAACATAATCCAATATATATTTTTTGAATTCATAAATAATGCCAAACTGCTACAGTTGCTAATGGGGAAAACGCCATTAATTCATTTATTTTATTCAGTATCTTTGTATAATATAAGACTCCTCTTTGCCAGGTGGGTTTAAGAATGAAAAATTAGGTGATTCTTGATTATAGTGCATTTTTTTAAAGATTTATTTTATTCATTTATTTCTACCATGCCCCCTTGTTGCTTGCACTCACTGTCTGCTCTCTGTGTTCATCTCTCTCAAAGAGATATGGTAGAACTAAAATATTCAATAACTAAAATGAAGAGCTCAATGGATAGGTTTTACAGCACAGCTGAAAAGAGAATTAGTGAACATAGAAAATCAGAAGTCAAGAAGGTTCAGAGATATATAGGCAGTAGTGAAGTATATATATATAACTGAGGAAGGATTAAAATCAATGACCAGAATAACATAAATTGGTAGAGGCATAAATGAAAGTAAAGTGTTCTGTGATCCTTGCATTTTCTGGATAAAGAACAGAGGTAGCAATTAACAATACACTTTGATAAATTAAGTGTACATATTTTGTTGTATAACCAATACAAGAATGGAGAGTGCTTATAATTCTTAATGTAATAGAAGGAAAATAGAACAATAAAAATACTAAAATACACTAAAAGAAAACAAGAAAGAATACTGAATAATTCATAGTTCAAAAAGACTGTTTTTACAAAAAAAAATACAAATATATTAGAGAGAAGGAAAAAGAATAGCAGCTATGCCTGCCAGGTGAGGCATAGAGAGATTGAGAAGTGATGAGTTTTGTTTGTTTGTTTGTTGTTTATTATTATTATTGTAATAATGAAAGTGCTCTGGGAGTGACTGGGGTAATGAATGCAGAAACATGTGATTACAACAAAAAACATTGAGTGTACTCTTTGGATGGATTTATACTTTTTCCGAATGTATCAATAAAATTGAAAAAAAAATATCCAGGGCAAATTTGAAGATGAACAAAACTAGAGGACATGAACTAGCATATTTTAAAACTTTTTATAAAATTATTATAATTAAGACAGTATGGTATTACTATAAAAAAAGAGGAGTCATTCACAGTAAGTGAATAGAGAATAAAGAATAAAGAAACTGAACCACACATATAAAATCCCCTTGCTTAAAGGAAAGCTGCTATTACAATTCAGCAGATAAAATGGTCTTTTCAATAAATTTTTTTGCATGTGTGTGTGGGGGTTGTGATTTGATTTTGTATGACATAAAATAACTTTTGCTCATCTGCATTACATCATCAAAAACAAAGATGAAACATAGACTACATATCAAAATTCAACAGAAAGTGACTATATGAAAAGAATATTTTTATTCCATTAGGATAAGCACATATTTCTTAAACAGGATATAGCAATACTGAACATAAAAGAAAAGAATGACACATAGACTGTTATTAAAATAAGTATGTCTGACCATAATAATAAACATTGAGAGAGAAAAGGCACGTCACAGACTTGGAGAAAATATTTGTAATACATATATCCAACAAAGAACTCATACCCACAGAAAAAAAAGAGCTCATATGCATCAATAAGAAAGAAGATAGGCAATATACTTGAAAACAGTCAAAGACTATCCAAATGTTCAAGAAGCATGTGAAAAGTATTAAACATCACTAAATATTAAATAAATGTTAATCAAAACGACAGGAAAATGCTATTACACATCCACAAATATGGGAAATTTTTAAAGGATTGATACCAATTGTGAGCAAGGACTAGGAGCAACTGGAACTCTTCCACATTATTAGTGAAAGTGTAAAAGATTGATCCACTCTGGAAAATTTTAGGAAAGAATGTATACTAATTAAAAACCTGTCAAAATCTTATTAACCAACAATCCTACTCCTGCATATGTGCAGTAGAGAAATGAGTGCTTATTTGCATGCATCAAAATGTTTCTAGCAGGCTCATTCATAATCACCTCAAATAAATAGTAGAATAGATAAATACATTATATTACGTTTATTCTATGGAAAAATATTCATCAATGACAATGTGAAAATGACTGCTATGGATAAGATAATAAATAATCTTCCAGAAGTCGTGTTGAATAGAAAAAGGAAGATCCAAAAGGAGCCTGCTATATGAATTCATTATTTAAAGTTCAAAACCTTGACACACAAATCTACATTGCTCTATGTGATGGTTAGGCTAATGTGTCAACTTGGCCAGGTAATTGTGTCCAGGTGTTTGGTCCAGCAAGCACTGGGCTAATTGTAATACAAGAGCATTTATGGACTTTGATCACCAGTGAGTTTACTGCCTGGATGGCTGATTACATCTGCATCAATCAGGGAGATTGCATCATCAGTGGGTGATGCTTTTATCCAATCAGTTTAATGCTTTAAATGGGGAAGTGATTTCAACATTCAGAGAGAATTTCCCAGCTCGTCATTGGACAGGAATTTCTCCTGGAAACTCATCAAGGACCTTTCATCAGACTTTCATCGAGCCCCTGGTTTGCAGCCTGCCTGCGGAAGCTGGACTTGTGCATCCCCACGGTCGCATGAGAGACTCTTATAAAAATCTCGTATTATTGACAGATATCTCCTGTTGATTCTGTTTCCCGAGAGAATCCTGACTAATACACTATGTATATAAATTTCCTTTACTAGATGTTTCTTGAATAGAAGGGAGCATGAGTGAACTTGTTGAGAGACTGAAAAAATTGTATATTTTTATCTAGGTGATGACAAGAATTTATGTAAAAATTTAAAAATTATCCACCTGTATGCTTTTGTACATTTTAATATGCAAAGTTCTACTTAAAAATAATATAAAAATAAAAAATATGAAGATATTATGAACAATTTTGTTCCAAATAATCTGAAATAAAATAATAAAATTGGAATGGAAAGAATGCAAGCTATTTCTTCACAGAAGAAAAACTAATTAAATTGAATATGAGTTTCAATATAATCCCAACAAGATTTCATTTTGCCTGTGAAAACAAGTTAAAGTTATATTAAAGTACAAAGGCAAGTATAACCAAGACTTTCTTGATATGAAGAAAAAGTAAGTGAACACTTCTTCTACCAGATGTAACAACTTATTATAAAGCTATAAAAATTAAGGGTAAGTGATTTTGGAGCTAGAAGAGAAAGAAATAAATTACTGTGGTAAAAACAAACAACCAAGAAAATCCTCCACGTACATGTAGTCCTTGAATAATAACAAAGTACCATTGTAGAAGAGTGGATAAATGATTTTTTCAAACTTTTAATTGTAGTAACTTTCAAGTGTACAATTCAGTGGTATTAATTCTTTACATTTGCTACCATCACCCATCTCCATTACAGAAACATTTTCATCACCCCAAACAGAATCTCTGTAGCTGTTAAGCAATAACTCCCCATTCATTCTTCTTCGGGAAGTCATCCACACATCCAGTGGCCTTCTCCCTGCCCTTACCTCTTGCTTGTCTGTGTGCAGGTGTTTGCTATGTTTCCATTATCATTGGTTTGTTTGCAGATGTTTGTTTCCATTTGTGCTTGTTCCCATGCATGTGTTTGGTATCTTTCTATTTCACCAGAGACTGGAGGCAACTGGGGGAGATGTTAAATCTTAACCAGCCCAGCTTCTTGCCAGGGGACAAAGGATAATCTTTGGTTGGGTCCCTTCCTTATGGAATGTATAAAAACCCAGCACTCTAGCAGTACAGGTGTCCCTTATTTGCATACCTGAAGCAAAGCAAGGTGTGCAGAGCTGCTGTGCAGTTGGCCTCCCCAGGGGGCCAGCCATAATTGGTCCCTCATCTACAACACAAATTGGGGAGTACAGAGCTGCTATCCATCAACATTGATCTGAGCAGTTGATCTTCCTGGGTAATTGGCCTTTGTGGGTCTTTTTCCCTGCTCTTTTGGACTCTTCGGGCTCTGTAAGTAATAAAACATTCATCTGCTGGAAGTCTCTGTTATGCCTGAGCCTGTGTTCCTACAATGTACCATATAGCAATTTGTACCACAGTTCCCTCACATTTTCAACCTCTCATAACCTATAATCTACATTCTGTCTCTATGAATTTGTTTATACAAGGTATATAACAAATGAAATCAAGCAATATTTAATCATTTGTGTCTGACTTTTTCACTAGAAACGATGTCTTCAACGTTAATAAATGTAGTATGTATTAAAATTCATTTTATGGCTAAATAATATTCCCTTGAATGTATATACCACAATTTGTTTATCCACTCATCTATTGATAGACGCTTGGGTTGTTATCATCTTTGGCCATTGTGAGTAATGCTGCTATGAACTTTGGTGTACAAATATTTGTTCATGTCCTCGCATTTGTACCCACTTTATTTGGGTACATTCCTAGAAGTGGGATTGGTGAGACATGGTAATTCTATGTTAAAATTACTGAGAAATTGGCAACCTATTTTCTACAGTGTCTGTAGATAAAGGAATTTTTAACAGTAATGAAAATTAGAATATAATGAAAATGAGAGATCACTTGGTTTTAGGAACACAGTGGAAAACAAATCTAACATGATGCCCAGAATCATTTCAATACATTGAAATGGGTAATTTAGATAGCCATTTGATACTGCTATCTCAGTCCATGAACAGAAATCCTTTTCTGGGTAAAAATATAATTAATATGAAAGGAAAAACTGTAAATATTTTAGACAGTAGTATAGTTGAACATATTCTTGACTTCACTGGATGAAAAAATGTATTAATCAAGGTATAAAAACATTAATCAAAAAGGACAAGAGTGAAACATCTATCTACATTAAATTAACTGCTTTTGTTCATCAAATGACACCACTGAATATGAAGGTGTTACAGTTTAGCATTATTTATGAATTCCAAAAATAGATATTGGATTATGTATGCAAACTGGTCTGTTCCTCTGGGCATGATTACATTATGACTAGGGCTTTAATTGGGCCAAGTCAGTAGGATGTTGAATCCCCGCCTCCTTGGTGGGTGGGTCTCACAGAGAAAAGATATGGCAGAGGACAGAGTTTGGAGTTTTAATGCTGGAGCCCTGGGAAGTAAACACACAGAAGAAGAACACAGAGGAATAAAGATGGCTCCTTAGACACAGCAGAAGTCTCGAGAAGACAGATGAGCTGTTAGCCTGATAAACTACAGCTGATCTTTGGAGAGACCAGAGCAGCTGAGCTCAGAAAGAAATGAGCCTTGGGAGAAATGAGACTTATCCCAGCCTACAGCTGAGATTGGAAGAAGGTGGGACCATGGAGCCTTAAGAGGAAGAGGAAGGCCGGACCCTTTCAGATGTCGGCAGACATCTTGCTCCAACACATGGCAGCAGACTTTGGTAAGGGAAGTAGCTTATACTTTATGGCCTGGTAACTGTAAGCTTCTACCTCAAATAAATAGCCTTAATAAAAGCCAACAGATTTCTGGTACTTTGCTTCACCACCCCTTTGGGTAACTAATACAGAGGGAATGGCTTGCTAAAAGGCAGGAGATGATACAGTTAACACATTATTGATGAATGATTAATATTCAGAATTATTTAAAATAAATATTCAAGAATATAGTTAATAGACTGGGGGGGAAATATGTTAATAGGCATTTCAAAATAGTTATTTAACAAAGAAAAAATATCTAAATACTAATAAACATATATAGAAGTTTGCTTAACCTCATTATTAATATAAATCAAAGTAAAACCATGGTAACATAATAACTAATTAGACACTAACATAGTTAAATTAAAAAAGACAGAACGTACCAGCTGTTGGTAAGGATGTGAATCATTGGTAATCATTGGTGAAGAGTACAAATTTTTTAAATATTTTGTGATATTGTTTAGAAATATATACTAAAGTTGAACAAACCCATAATTTTTGACTCACAAAAACTGAGTATATACATATGAAACTTAAATATATGTGTATGTATATATTCATATATGAATTTTCATGGAAAAATGTTTTCAGTACCAAACCATGAAAACAACACAAAAATATACAACAGTGAATTTATGCAGAATTAAAGTATATTTCTAAAATAAATTACAATAAAACAGTAAAAATGATAAAAGTGTAGCAACTGAAAATAGCATAGATTAATCAATAAATGTTATGTTGAGCAAAAAGTGTCAGATGAAATGAGTAAACTTTGAAAAATGGCATTTATAGAAATTAAACAAGCAAACTAAATAATATTTTTTTAGGAATGGGTTTATAAGTGATAAAACACTAAATTATATCAAAACTGTAAATACCATAAGACTGTTCTTTCCACCAAATGGAATAGGTTTTTAGTCAAAAAGCTTCAGGATTGCTGGGCATGTTTTATTGCTTGAATTGTGTCATAATTAATAGGTTTTTACTTTAAACTATTATAAAACTGAACAATTATGTTTTTATATATTTTTCTGTAGGTGTTCTACAATTCTCTGATTTTTTTTTTTAATTTAAGAACAATAACAAAAAGAAAGGAAAGAATCCAGAGCTTTTAAATGAGCATGAGGCAAAATCAAAGCTCCATGGAAGAAAATGTGATTAGTAAAGAAAACTGACTGAATAAATGGCAGAAGTGAGAGAAAAGAAATGAGATAAAAGCATAAGGAAATCATAAAATAAGACGTATGTCAGACCTTACTAGGAATGTAAATGGTTTAAATCAATAAACATAATTGGATTAAATAGAGTTTAAAAGAGATCAAACAATTTGATTCTTGCCAGACACATGCAAAACAAAACAGAATAACCAAATAACAGCTAAAGAGGCTCCAGGGTGCCATTTACCTACAGAATCTTTGAACAACTAGCAAAAACTGACAAAGCCATCTTCTTCAAAATTGTTAAGAGTCTCCCGGTGCTTTGCCAACCAATTCCACAGTGAGTTTGGATTCATCCTTCATTCCATTACTGGGTCCCTGTCCCTGTTCTTAAAGGAGCAGAGTGACACATGTGCATATACTGGTATGCCTGAATGTGGGTGTCAAATTATGGAGAGACAGCCTGAAAATTTGAACACAGAATCCCATCTCAATGTTCACATCTAAGGACTGGCCCTGTAGGTAGAAGCAACTTGCAGGTAGCTAACGCACTGTGTGAAACAATTAATTCAAAGCAGCCTGTAGCAAAGGATTACTTGCTTTCAGTCATACAATAGAAAACCCAGAAGGGGTGAGAATCTATTTCAAGGGAGTGGAGGGGACATTTAGACTCTGGTAAACAGGCCCAGAGGATATCAGGAAAACAATGAATGAATAACTTGAGAATCTCAATGAAGAAATAGAAATTTTAATGGGAACCAAAGAGATAAAGGAGTTGAAGACCACAATAACTGAAATTAAAATTTACCTGGAGGATTCCAAAAGCAAGTTGGAATTGGGAGAAGAAAAAATCAATGATCTCAAAGACAGAGGAATTAAATGAATCAGGCTGAGGAGCGGAAAGAACAAGAATTTTATAAAGCAATGTCTAAGAGACCTTTTCAAAACCATCAAGCATTCCAATACATGCATAATGAAAGTTCCATAAGGAGAATAAATAGAAAAAGAGGCAGAAAGAATATTCACTTACCAAATTTAATGAAAGGCATGAATATGCACATTCAAGAAGCCAGTGTACCCTAAATAGGATAAACTTGAAAGGAGCCACATCCAGACATATAGTAGTCAAACTGTCAAATGCCAAGAACAAGTAACATGTTCCTAAACCTGCAAGAGAAAACCAATGTGTTTTGTAAAAGGAAATACCATTAAGATTATGTGCTAATTAGTCATCAGACCATGGAGGCAAGAAAGCAGTGGGACAAAATATTTAAAATGCTGAGAGAAAACAATTGCCAATGATGGACTGTATATCCAATGAGACTGTCCTTCAGAAATGAGGAAAAGATTTAAAAATTCCCAGATAACCAAAAACTGAGGGAGTTTGTAGCAGTTTGATATTGTTTATGAATTCCAAAAATAGATATTGGATTATGTTTGTAAACTAGTCTGCTCCTCTGGGAATATGAGATTATATTGGATTCATTTTACTTGATTAAATAATGATTAAGGCTTTAATTGGGCAATGTCAGTAGGATATTGAGTCCCTGACCCCTTGGTGGCCAGGGACTCACAGAGAAACCACACCACAGAGAAGGGAGGTTGGAGATTTGAGCTGGTGCTCAGGAATGAAACACATGGGAAAGAGCAGAGTAACTGAGCCTGGAGCAAAATGAGTCCCAGGAGAGAGACAAGACTTATCCCAGCCTACAGCTGATATTGGAAGAAGCTGGGACCATGGAACCTTAAGAGGAAGAGGAAAGCTGAACATCATGTTGGAACCATCTTGCTCCAACATGAGGCTGCTACACTAATAGTAATTTCTTTAAATGTAAATGGATTAAACTCTCCAATCAAAAGGCAGAGATTGGCAGAATGCAGAAAAGACTTTGAAAAAATGCACACCATATCTTGATAAAAACACATACAACATTAGGAATAGAAGGAAACTTTCTCAACATGACAAAGGGCATGTATGAAAAACACACAGCTAATACCCTACTTAAAGGTGAAAATCTGAAAGCTTTCTCTCTAAGATCAGGAACAAGAAAAGGATGCCCACTGTCACCAGTGTTTTTCAACATTATACTGAAAGTTCTTACCAGAGAAATTAGTCTAGGAAAAGAAGCAAAGGGCATCTAAATCTGAAAGGAAAAAGCAAAATTTTCCTTATTTGCAGATGATGTGGTTCTATAAACAGAAAATCCTGAAAGACCCACAATGAATCTCTAGAGCTTATAAATGAATTTAGCATAGTGGCTGGGTATAAGAGAAACACCAAAAATCTGTCGTGTTTCTATATATAATCAATGAACAATTGGAAGAAGAAATTAAGCAAAAAAAAAAAAAAAAAAAAAACACATTACACTACCAATTCAAAGAGTCAAATATCCAGGAATAAATCTAACTAAGACTGTAAAGTACTCGTACGCAGAGAACTAAATAACATTGCTAAAAGAAATAAAAAAAGACCTAAATAATTGGACAGTCTGCATTCGTGGATTAGAAGACTAAACATTAAGTTGTCAATCTTACCCAAATGAATTTATAGATTCAATGAAATCCCAATCAAAAATCCCAAAACCTTCTTTGCAGGAATGTAAAAACCAAATGAAAGGATAAGGGGCCACAAATAGCAAAAGGCATCTTGAAACAGAAGAATGAAGTTGAAGGACTCATACTTCCTTATCTTAAAATTTATTACAAAGCCACAGTAATCCAAACAGCATGGTTGACGCAAGGGAAGACATATAGACCAATGGAAACAAATTAAGAGCTCAGAAATCAATCCTCACGTTTATGGCCAACTGTTTTTTGTAAAGGGGCAAAGACCACACAATTGGGAAAGAGTAGACTCTTGAACTAATGGTGCTGGAAAAATTGGATCTCCATTTGCAATAAAAAGGAAGACTCCTACCTCATATCTTGTACAAAAATCAACTCAAAATGGATCAAATATCTAAATATAAGAGCAAAAGCTATCAAACTCCTAGAAGAAAACATAGGGAGGCATCTTCAGGGCCTTGTGTTAGGGAATGGTTTCTTAGACTTTATACCCAAAGAACAAGCAGCAAAATTCAAAAAAATAAAAAATAAAAGACAAGTGAAACCTCATCAATACTGAAAACTTTTAGACCTCAAAAGACTATATTATGAAAGTTAAATGACACCCTACACAATAGGAGAAAATATTTGGAAATCACTTATCTGATGAAGGCTTACTATCTAGAACATATTTAAAAATCCTTCAGTTTAACAACAAAAAGATAAATAACCTAATTAAATATGGGCAAAATACTTGAATAGACATCTCTCTAATGAAGATATACATATGTCCAAAAAACACATGAAAAAATGATCAACATCATTAGCCATAATGGAAATGCAAGTTAAAACCACAATGAGATACTATTTCACAGCCACTAGAATGGCTTCTATTAAAAAAAAACAAAACAGGATAACAACATTGCAGAGGATGTGGAGAAATGAATGAATCTCATTCATTGCTGGTGGGAATATAAAATGGTGGAACGCTATGGAAGACAGCTAGGCATTTCCTCAGAAAGTTAAATATATAATTACCATATGACTCAGCATTCCCACTACCAGGTATCTACTTAAAAGAATTGAAAGCAGGAGCTAGAATAGATATGTTTAAAGTGATGTTCATAGAAGTATTATGCACAATTGCCAAAAGATGGAACCAGTCCAAGTGCCCATCAACCGTGAATGGATAAACAAAATGTGGTATGAATGTATATGATGGAATATTATTCAGCTGTAAAAAGGAATGAAGTTCTGGTCCATTCAACAACATGGATGAACCTTGAAGACATCACGTTGAGTGAAATAAGCCAGATAGAAAAGGTCAAATATTTTTTTATCTCACTGATATGAAATAATTAGAATAAGCAATCTGAAAGAGTCAGAATCTAGAATAAAGTTTAACAGGTGATGCAGTAAGAATAGGGAATGGTAAGTTAAGCTTTAAAATGTTGATGTTTCCTGTTTAGAATGATGGAAATATTTCAATAATGGATGGTGGTGATGGTAGCACAACTACTATGAATGTAATTAACAGCACTGAAATATATAGCTGAATTTGGTTAAAAGGGGAAATTTTAGGTTGTGTATATGGTAATAGAAATTTTTAAAAAATTTAGAATCCATGGAACTGTGCTACACAAACAGTTAACTATAGGTTAAACCATGGACTATAGTTAATATAGTTATAACTATATATAACTTTATATATAGTTTATATAAATAGTTATAAAAATATGCTTTCATCAATTAAAAAATGTACCTCATCAATGCCAGTTGTTAATAATAGGGTGCTATATCAGAATCCTGTATTTTATGCATGATTGTTCTGTAAATCCACAATTTCTCAAATAAAGAATAAAATACACCTCCCTTATAACTCTGCCTTTCCACTCATAAGTGTTTATTCAAGACAAATGAAATTATATTCCCATAGAAAGACTTTCACAAGAATTTTCATAGCAAATTAATTCACAGTTGCCAATAACCAGAAGAAAGCCCATATGTCCATCAGCAGATGTAAGAGGTAAGTAAAATTTCATATTTTCATAGCCAGCATTGAAAATGACAAATTATAGATATACATAATAGCCTGAATGAATCTCAAAATATTAAGCTAAGTAAAAAAAACAAAAAAATGAATATTTTCTGATTCATGTTTATGAAATTTTAAAATTGGAAAAGCAAATATATGGTGAAAGATAGCAGAATAGAAGTTGCTTTTGGTGGTGGTGAAGGAGTGGGGAAGGCATTTACTGGGACCTAAGGCAAAGGTGCTGTATATATATATCAATGAAGTTGTGCTTTACAGGGATGCATGTATTTTCCAAAACCAATAGGACTTTTATTTCATATCAATTCATCTCAAATCTTGTAAATTATTCCTTGAAAAATAAAGGCATTAGAAGATATTATTTCTAAGAATGTGTTTCTAGAAGAGTGCTACTTAAAGAGCAATTAAGCTGAAAACATACTATTTCTGCCCTGTCTCTGTGCTCTTCTTCAAGACACAAACACCTCTTATAACTTATACCCCACTTATAGTTTTCTATTCAGGAATATTTCTCAGCTAAATTTCCCTGTCATTCTCTTGAATGTTTTTTTTTTCCCTTTTCCCTTTATTATTACTCTAAGCATAAAATGTATTCTATTTTATCCCACCTGAAAAAAGAATAACACCACCCTCCAGCTGCAACCCCAGCATGTAAAAGCTCTTCTTGCCTTTACATTCTCCACATTAAACTCTAATGTTTCCCTCCAAATCTAATCTTCCAATGAGATTGAACATAGGAATACCATACTTTCCATTATTCAGTATGAAAGTATTGGATTATCCTTGATATTTGTCTTTCTCTAACAACCTCCATCTAATTCTTTAGCAAATCTTTTTGCCTCTACCTTGAAAATACATCCAAATTCCCACAATACCTTACTAGTTCCATTCAACACAACCACCAGTATCTAAGGAATTCATTGTCTCTAGCCTTGATTATTCCCATGGCCTCCTTTT
The DNA here is from genome assembly GCA_029593785.1 of Cabassous unicinctus. NCBI lineage: Eukaryota > Metazoa > Chordata > Mammalia > Cingulata > Chlamyphoridae > Cabassous > Cabassous unicinctus. The sequence continues at coordinate 29,604 of JAQZBX010015410.1, forward strand.
GGTTTCTCTGCTTCCATCCTTCTGTTTTCAGTACAATAGCCAGTGTTATCTAATAAACCCTTACTTCACATCCCATCACCCTTTTATTCCAAATTCTGTGATGGCAAATTAGAACTGATGTTATCCTCATAGTTTAAATGCTTCTACTACCTAGGTCTCTTTTCCGTGCTGAATATATCTTCTACTGCCCTTGAGCACTACTAGTTCCCTTGCTTTACCTTGGACTGTCAATTACAACTTGTTTTAGTGTCTACCTACTTGTTATGTCTCTGCCTTTTGTATTGCATAATATGTGAATGGTTCTCTTTCTTGCCACCTTTAAGGCTTTGCTCAAATGTTTCCATCTCATTGAGAGTTCCTAAGTAAACATTTAAAATTTCAAGCCATAAGTATAAGGTCTCTGTCTCTTTTTGGTGGCTTTCTTTCCCCCTTAGAATATAACTTTTTAATATAGTGTACATTTTATTTTATTAATTGTCTGAATTTTTCTCAATTGAATATAAGCTCCACAAAGGCAGGTATTTTTTTATCTCTAGCATTTAGAAGAATGCCTCATATATAACGAATACTCAATAAATATTTATTGTCAAAAATGATTTTGAAAAATTGCTGATAGATTTTGATAAATTTATAAGGAACATATAGTTACATACTTGCAATTTAAAATTATGTTTATTTTTTAACTGTATTGACTTTGCAACAAACCAGAATGTGTTTATACCTGACTTAAGATTTTCAATGAGAGTTCTAAACATTAAAAATAATTCAGGAATATCATCATCAAGGACCATTTAAAACATCCATTTATTATAAATATATTATTTCATATGTAACCTACTCACATATTGTAGTGGATCGAATTGTGAACTCCAATTTGAACATGTCTTGGTCTGCAATCTGGTGGGTGTGGACCCATTGTAAATAAAATCTTTTCAAGATGTTACTTCAGTTAATATATGGCTCCACTGAATCAGGTTGGATTTTAATCTGGATTACTTTTGTCCTTTATAAATAGAGTCAAAGTCAGATATAGAGAGAAACCAGGAGAGGCTGCTATGTGCATTGCCATGTGACAGAAAAGCTAAGGACAAAAAACTGCTGGCAGTCAACCCCAGAATACCACAGTTTTAGGAAGGAAACTTAGCCTTGCTAATGCCTCAGTTTTGGAATTCCCTATCCTCAAACTGTGAGCTGATAAATTCCAATGGTTTAAGGCAACCCATTGTATGGTATTTGTTTTAGTATCTGGGAAACTAAATTTTCTGAATTTTAGCAACTGGGAAATGAAATGTTTTAGTTTCATCTTTAATCTCGTAGTGATACATAGCATCGATGGGATAATTCTTCAGTTTACTTCATCTCTACCTCCCTAAAACAAAATATGAAATAAATTTTATTATGACTTGGATAAGACTATAAGGAATTAAATTAGTCCTGCATTAGGGAATAAGTGGGAAAAATTGAAATATTTATGATATACTTTACAGCCAGGCCTTTCAGCAGCATAAACAGAATAAGAGGCTTTGCTGAAGACTATAAAATATTATATCTCAATGCCTAAGTGGAATATACTGGAAACTTACCCTTGCCATCATGTGAATGCTAAAAATAATAAAACAATTAAAAATTGCTATCATACTGTCTTCTGACACAAATATGACTTTGCTTTTTACTCTTAATGCTATGTTTTTTCCCCCCAAAGTAGTGAGTCATGTTTGTGGGATAACTATATTAATTTGATGGAAATGGATATTATTTAGGTATTTTTAGACAGGTACTTCCTAGGTTTCTTTATCTCTGCCACAATTTCTTTTCTACCTGCTGTTAAACTATACCAGGTAAATGGTATATAATACTAAGCATCAAGCCTCTTTAATGAACTACTTGTCAAAAAATCAGACACTAGCGAAAAACTAAAATAGTGAAGTGATTATTCAAATCCTTGGCCAGAAGATACAAACATTATATCAGACATTATAGTGTCTGTTGTTCAATGCAATGGGAAGTAACAAAAAACAACAACATAAATAATTTATGCTGTAGTGATTTCATGAATTTTTGGGTTTTTTAAAAATAATCATGCTAGACTGGCCAGTATTTAAAAGTTGGGAAACTGTAAATGTTGAAGCCGATGTGGAGAGATAGGAACACTTATTCACTGTTGGTGGGAATGTAGAATGGTACAGCCACTGTGAAGGACTGTTTGGCAGTCCTAAGGAAGTTGAATATAGACTTGCTATGGGACCTTGCAATAGCATTACTAGGTATATACCCTGAGAACTGAGAGCAGATATACAAGAAGACATCTGCACATTGATGTTTATAGCAGCATTATTCATGCTTGCCAAAAGCTGGAAAAATCTAGACATCCATCAACTGATGAATGCTTAAACAAATCATGGCATATGCACACGATGGAATATTGTGCAGCGGTAAGAAGAAATGAAGTCTTGAAGCATATGACAACATGGATGAACCTGGAGGACATTATCCTGAGTGACACAGGACACAAAAAGGAGAAATACTGTATGCTTGCACTATTATGAATTAAATATATTGTATAAACTTACAGAATTAATAATTAGAATATAGGTCACCAGAAAATAGAAGGAGGGTAGAGAATGGAAAGCTGAGGGTTAAATATGTACAGAATTGGTAAAACTGTTGTTGGTAAATCTTTGGAAATATAATAGAAATGGTGAAAACATACATGGTGTTTTAACTAGCAGTGCTCTTGTATGAGTATGACAGTGGTGTGTGAGTATGACTGGAGGGAAAGCTAAAAACTGTAACATGGGACTGTGTAAGATAGTGAAACCTCATATAAAACATGAATATGGGGGATATTGCATATATAAGACTGTTTTTACAAAATATAAATAGAAATATACTAGAGAGAAGGAAAAAGAATAGTGCCTATGTATGGCAGGTGAGGCATAGAGAGATTGAGAGATGAGTTTTGTTTGTTTGCCTTTGTTTATTATTATTATTGGAATAATGAAAGTGCTCTGGGAATGATTGGGGTAATGAATGCACAAATATGTGATTACACTGAATATAATTGATTGTACTTTTTGGATGGATTTACACTTTATTAATATGTAACAATAAAATTGACTTGTTAAAAAAATCATGTTAAAATTTCCAAAAAGTTTTCACATTTTCTAATCGTTTACCACTATGGTATTCTTGAGTTCTTATTGTTTCAGGGATATTTTCTACTGAACATTTTTTATTTATGATTTAATTTTATTATCAGACATGGAGCAATATATAATTCAAATTACATGAAGTTCTCCCTTACTCTTATATCCTGAATATAGTTAGAGTGCATATCATATACTTTTCTTTAGGAAACTGTTAACAAATAAAATTGCCACCTGCCCCAGGCATATTGTTGAAACACTGAGAATTCTTACTTATCCTTGATGTCATGGGAAAGAGTGAGGAGCAATAAAGAAGTTTCATAACTACTTAGCTTCCTTTAATTGATAAGTCTGTGAATACTAGTAAATTTTAAGTTATTTCTTCATACAGAGTATGAATTAATTTTCTAAATTAAGATGGGCAGATGAACAATAACAATTTGTAGTACTGGGTCAGCTGTTTTGTGTTAAACTATAACAGGAAGTTGGTGAACAAGTTAAATCACTGAAGTGTTACATATATTCTTTCTTGCTCCTGTTATATGGCAGCAGTCATAGATTCTATGATTACTGAAGTCAATTACCTCTACTAGGATAAAATTCCTTTCTGTGGCTGATATTCCTTTGGCACAAGAGACCTAAAGTGGCCAGGCAGCAACTGTAGCTTTATCATGAAAAGGATTGTTTCTAATCTACAGCAAGGGAGCCCACACCCCCACCCCCGACCCCCCTTGACTTCTAAGCACACAGAGCCTAAAATTGTAGGGACTGTATGCACTTCTTCAAAAAATTATTCCTTGGGTATTACTTGGGTATTATGTTGAGCTGGTGGGCTACTACAACTTCCACCCCTTTTTTTCCAGACTTATGTATTTTACTTAATTGACACAGTACCTATAATGACCACTGATTTAAGGAGCATACCACATCCTGATAGAGTGCATCATTATTTTAGGATGTGATCTCCAAACTCACACATCAACTTCATTACTGAGGGTCATTCCACCACTCCATTATTCTAAAATCATATGGAGCTGTGGTGTGAGTTAGTAGTATCATGTGTCTACTGCTGAACTTCCTTTTCCATAAGTGTGTCCCTTGATTCCCAGAGATATGGACAATCCCTTGTCAGTTAATCAGACCATTTGTGAACTTATAGATAGTATTATTGAAGATCTAGAGGTCAGGAAATGTGTACACATACCTATTGGAATATATGCTTATCTGATCAAGATGAATCACTATCCTGTCCATGGAGAATGGGTGAAAGATTCCTTATGTAATTAACTTGCTACTAAGAGGCTAGTTGGTCTCCTCAAGATATCAATAGCTCAGCTTCCACTCTGTGGTTAATGCATCAAACATAAATCAGCAGCAGTAGCTAGATCAGCTTTAGTAAATGGTACATGTTGTTTAGCACACACACACATATATATATACTCCATCTCTGCCACCATTTCTGCCACCATGGTTACTCTAACAGTCCATTTTTCAGGGATGAGGATCAGAGAGTGACTGACATCAACTGTCTTTAATCAAATTTTGGAAGTTTTGACCATTATTTCTTCAAGTATCCTTTCTATCTTTTTCTCTCTTTCTTCCTTTACTGGGACTGTCATTACGCATAAGCTAATATGCTTAGTGGTGTCACACAGGTCTCAGGATATTTCATTTTTCTTTGTTATTTTCTCCTTCTCCTTCTAAGACTAAATGCTTTTAATTGACTTATCTTCAAGTTCACTGATTATTTCTTCTGTCTGATCAAATCTGCTGTTGAAACCCTATAATTATTTTTTCATGTCAGTTATTATACAGTTCAGCTCCAAAATTCCTGTTTGGCTACTTTTTCTATCTGCCTTGATATTCTATATCAGTTGAGACATGGTTCTCCTCGTTTCCTTTAACTCTTTGTGCATGATCTGATTTAGTTCTTTGTGCAAATTTAAGACAGCTGATTTAAATCTTTGTATAGTAGTCCAATATCTGTGCTTCCTCAGGGGCAGTTTCTGTTAATTTCTCCTGTGAATGGACAACATGTTCCTGTTTTATCCTTTAAAAAAAAAAAAAAAGCTGACAGTTTGAATATTAACATGTGGTAACTCCGAAAATCAGATTATCGATAATCCTCCCTCTTAGGCATTTATCTTTGTTGCTTGCTCTGGGTTGTAGTACTTTGCTTTTTTTAGTGAATTTTCAAAGCTATTTTATTAAGAATGTAGTCTTTGTTGTGTATGGTTTTTGAAGTCTCTCTTTCCTTGGTTTGTCATCAAGCTAGTGTTCTGACAGAGATTTGCTTGAATACCTGGAGCCGCAAACAAACAAACAAAAATGCCCCCAGTCTTTGCAGATTCTCTCTGGTGGGACATTTCTTCAATGCTGAGATTGGCCCCATGGGAGCTAAGACCCCTCTCAATTAGAGGCAAAGCGGGCAACACCATCCCCAAATCCTCAAGATTCGAGCATGAACAATGGACAAAAGTAGTCTTACTATTATTCTACTATAGACTTATTGTTATTCTAGCAATGGAAGAATTTTATCATTGGTGTGGAGGCAGTGGCCACCAGAGGTTCTGAGGGATGGGAGAGGGAAAAATAGGTGTAATATGGGGGTGTTTTTGAGACATTGGATTGTCCTGCATGACATTGCAATGATGGATACAGGTCATTATATATTTAGTCATAACTTACAAAATTGCATGGGACAGAGTGTAAACTGTAGTCCACACTTAGTGGCAATGCTTCAATACGTGTTCATCAATTTGAAGTGGTGAACTTCATGCAAATAACAACTTCCAGGAGGAAATTTAATAGAACTTTTATTACTGGCCGGGGCGTACTCTTTAGCAAGAGTCACGCCCATCGTCCGGAGACTGCAGTTTTCATAGATCCCTTTCCCACACGCACCCATTCTTCCCGCACGCTCCAAAGGGCAGGATTGGTTTAATCATACACATTTCTATATAAGGTTACGCGCAGAACAAGCAAGCAAAGTTTCAGAAGCTGATGTTTGCCGTTAGCATTCCAGAAGGGAGGGGGGAGTGGTTGATCTTTGGGGCATGATGTGCTGATTCTTATCAGACCTGGATGGGCACCTGGGTTTTTCCCAACCGCAATTGTTAGGGGATTTTTCTACTGGGAACTTTCTGGTACTGGTTTACTTCCTTCTCATTCCCTGCTCCTGTAATTGTATTAGTCAAACCATTGACTCTGTATCAGTGGCCAAGGGAGCGTAATGAGTGTGTAATACCATTAACTTTACTGCCTGTTTCTTTTTCGGATGTAGGAAATGAGGCAGTTAATGAAAAAAGGGCCTACTAGAAATCCTAGTAGAACGAGGACAAGTGGGCCTGCAATGGCGGTGATTAAGGTAGTTAGCCATGGAGACCATGAGTATAGGCTTTCATACCAGTTTACATTCTTGGTTTTGAGTTTTTCTCGTTCTTTTAGCCTATTTCTAACTAGTGAGAGGCTTTCTTTAATTACTGCTGTGTGGTTAGAGAAGAAATGGCAGGTTTCGCCTAGGGCTACACATAGCCCTCCTTGTTTTAAGAATAATAGATCTAACCCACACCTATTCTGTAGAACTGTTTCTGCCAGAGAGAAGGACTTTTCGAGGTGGCTAACTGACTTTTTTAACTCCTTTAGGTATGAGTTAATTTGAGTAGATAAGGTTTTTTGTTTTTTTTTTCCCTGGGGCTCACCATTTAGATAAGGTTTTAAAGTTTTCTTTACTGGTGACCAGGGCTGCAGTTCCCAAGGCTGCTGAGCCCCCAATCCCAAGGCCAACCATTATGGGAACAAGAATGGGAACTCGCTTAAATCTGCTTATGGTCCTAAAATGTTCCCGGCCTCCATCGCCTGAATACCAGTATACCTGTGGGATAATATGCACCAGGATGCAGACAACGGGGTTTTCTTTAGTTTCAGATTATGATAGGGTTTGAGGGGAGAGACAAGGGATGATTTCTCGAGTACAGGTGAACCAGGTGCCACTAGGAGCTTTCTAATAATAAGATTCATCAGTTTCGTTAGAGAAAATAACTGATGAACAGTGAGGGCTTAGGAAAGTCGCATTAATTTTGACTGAGAAGGGGGAAAAACAGGTGCCATTTCCTTGAAGGTCCCCCAGAGTTAGAATTGGCTTATGACTCCACTTACACAGCTTTTGGCTTTCGTTCACTGATATTTTCTGAACATATAGTGACGCATTGGGAACAATATTCCCATTTGCTCCTATTCCAATGTAATAAGGAGGTTGGGAGTTTAGGCAGAGCCAACAATCTTTGGTGGCATTTGGTTGGCTATTGTTTAGGAAGGTGAAGACACCCGAAAACATATCTACCAGCACCAGGAGATACCTATACCCATATTTTCCCAACTTTATTTCAGTAAAGTCTATTTCCCAGTGGTCTCCTGTTTCCATCCCTCGGAGCCTAGTTCCCACTGGAACTTGGGCACCACCTCTTTGATTAAATCTGGCACAGACTTCGCATCTTGATGTGATACTTTTGCTGATTTTAGACAAACTTGAGAAATAAAAGTCTCTTTTTATCAGTTCTATTAACTTGGTGCGCCCATATGTGTGGTATCGTGCAGCTTTTTGACCAGTTGTCTCCCCACGGCTTCAGGTAGATATGTTCTGCCATCAGGCAGGACTAACCAACCTTCTGGGGAAATTTTAGCTCCTAGACTTTCCCCTGCTTGATGTTTTTCGGAGAATAGTGCATTACCGGGGCCTCCCGGCTGGGGACTGTCGGGAACATTTGGACAGGGGCGACCGGTAGGATAGCGGTGGCTCTCGCGACTTTATCTGCTAGTC